>PVHX01001262.1:0-218211 GCA_004024805.1 Geosciurus inauris | reverse complement strand
TTCTAACCTGGATGTTGAGGTTCAATGTTCATTGTTACAGTACAATTAACTTCTGTTCGCTTGCTAATGTTGATAATAAAAAAATTGAAAAACAGATGCTGCATCTACTCTAATATAGAAAATGGAAAAGACTTAAGAAAATGGAATATCTATACTTTGACACATGGTGCACATACATCTATCATTGTACGGTTGTGAAGTTAACTTTTACATTTTTATAATGTATCCTCTAACACCTGAAAAACTTGCTCGATGATAAAATTAAGCAAGGAAAGATTTCATCTTCAAAGTGGTTATTTTGAGGGCTGGGGGTGTGGCTCAGTGGTAGAGCACTTGGCTAATAATACCTGTGAGGCATTGGGTTCGATCCTCAGCACCACATTAAAAAATAAAAAGTTATTGTGTCCATCTACAACTAAAATATATTTTTAAAAAAGTGGCCATTTGTTTCCCTCTTCATCTTTGAGTAAGAAAGCAGTTGAGAAGTCTTCCTACAGTTATTCCTTGTCCTGTATTAGGATTTTTCAGGGAGGAAGACTTTTCACTCTTCTTCATATTTATTCAGTGATTAAAATGCTAAACGTGAGCAACTATTAGCTTGTGCCCAGATCTTTGATAAAGTACCATTAAACTAAGAAAGATTGAACTTCTTGGTTTTGTTCCAAATTCATACTATAGTTAGCATTTTCTCCAAGTTACTCATGAATATCACACATACTTAAACTTAATTTGCTAATGAACTGTGTTGGCAAAGACTGAGATTGTTTTCCCCCCTCTATGTGTTAAAACACCTTCAGTATTGTGAGACAAGAGCATTCAAACAACTCCTGAGTATCTGTTGAAGGAATGACTAAATGTAACAGGGGACAAAAGAAAATACTGTTCAATAAAATGACTGACCCTATGAATATTACAAGTCTAGGTATTTCTGAGAAGTCTTTGGACTTTTAAATGAGACTGGGGCATTTTATCTTACAGTTCCATGGTAAGCTTGGACTATATAGTCTCTGAGATCTCTTCCAGTTTTAAGAATCTGAATTAATGGTTACTTTGATGAATTCCTGAGTGCTGTTTTAAAAAGCGTTCGTTTTCTAGCTCTGATCTCTCCTCCCCTCTCTAACTAACAACGTTGGATCCTGGGAAATCTGAATAACATGTTCTTGCTTTAATGGGACCTGAGTTACAGGTCTCTATTTCTTCTTCCTTCCTTTTTCATTTTTTGGGCAAACTTCTCCCATCCTCTAATCTGTAGGATCAAAGCAGAGTCTAAAAATGGACTCACCTTCCTGGACCAGATTAAATGGCTCTGTTAGCTGAGTGGGACGAATAGAAGGTTCTCTTCAATGTTTAAATGCACTACTGTGTACCTGTAAAGTCACATACTTGTCAGGAATTTAGAGTAGCTTAATGTCTGTTTGGCAATGTAAACAGAAACAAGTCTCGTGGGGAAACATGCCCTGTATGTGGTTTCTGTGTCGGTAGGGTACAAAGGCATATGGACCTGTGCCAGTGATACAGTTGATGTGCTAAAGGCAGATGCCAAACTAAGCCAGTCTTCAAGAGAATTTCCTGGCATGAATAAACACCAATGGGGAAAAGAAACCCTACTTTCTCAGATCTCTTTTATGTGTGCTTTACATGGTTACTGTATGCAGCACATCCATGGAGTCTATTACATTCCAAGTTTTCATTTTGAAAGAAAATGGAAACATTGAGCAATTCATATTGTTAATTTTAAAATTGGGCTAGGATATTTTTCCCTAGAAATGTAATAATTTGTTTATGGAAACTCCTAAATAAAAACCTTTGTGTTCAGGCACATATGTGGTTAATGTGGATGACTGTAAAGCTGCCAGATAGGTGTAAGGTGGTCCCCTGTGGGTGACCCTCATTACAGATCTTTTTTTATGGTTCTCAGAAGTAAAGGCATCAGGCTATTCTTTCACTGCCAGTGTTTTTAAGTTCTAAATTATTTTATTTAAGATTATATCTTTCCATAGTTGCTTATGCCAGTTTTTTTTCCCATTCATGTTAATACAAGAATGAATGCTAATGTATAAATTTATATAGCAAGAATTAGAATTTGAGTGAGGACTTGATCTTTTTAGAAAGTCTGAAAACTTCAGAATAAATTTTTTCTTATGTAGCTTACTGGCAGAAAAATAATTGAGATAAAAGAATGTGTAAGATCACAGGTTTTAGAATCAAATAGGTCTCTATTCAAGTCCAAGTAATATCATACTTTAGTTATATCCCCTGGGAAACTTATTTAGCCTTTCCAAGTCTCACTACCACATCTGCCAAGTAGGGGTAATACCAAATTCATAATGCTATTGTGAGGACTAGCTCTAGTAATATACACCTGTTCCTTAGTAAAGTGCTCATTAAATTGTTCTTAGAGTGAAAAGGCTCTAAGTTGGTAATACATCAGGGTGATATTTCTGTTGAATATAGATGGAAGGAAACAAACTGCAAAAAGTCATGATTTCTAATATAATTTTCATGTATTTGCATATAATTAAACATCCTATCTTCATTTTCTTGCTTATTAGCATGTTTTGAATAGGATCCATCAGGATTGAAATTCAGTCAGGAGGAACATCATAGCATTGCATGACCTTCCTTTCCTTTGACATATTCCAGACAAATGGATACAAGAAGCAGGCAGTCAGCCTTTCTTTCTTGAAGTTATTTCTCATTAGGGAAATTGCAAATATCAAACACAAGGGATCTGGCAAAACAAAACAAATCTAGCATCTTTTGCATTTCAAAATGTTTTGTGATGAGAAAGGACTGTTCATGACTACAGACCCTTTTATGGCAATGGAGCGTTCATGTTTATAAAGATTGCTTAGCAAGCATAGCATTAACTAGAGCTCTGGTTAAAGACTATGTGTAAATCCAAGAAAGAACTAGTGGGTGAACAAGTTCTAGCTATGAAAAAGACATGATCATGTAGGACAGGACATTGTAGTCACTATCTTTCAAGGCAATAATGAAATCATAAAACTCAGAACAAGAGAACACATGGGGCAATTTTTTCAAATGTCATCATAGTAACTGCATGTAAGGTAAGATAAAGATCTCTGGCCATTTTTCTTTAAAGAAAGTCTCAGACTTAGAGTCTAAGATGAATGGATTGGATTCACTAGATGCCTGACCTCTCAAATGAGCAGGCTGTAAATAAAATGATGATCTACAGCACTTCTGCCTGTACTTAATGGAGCATCCATGCCGTCACATCACATAGCAGAGTTTGATCAGGAGCCAGTTTTTGTTTTTTAAATGCTTTGCTAGTAATAGAGTAAAATCATGGCATATTAGGAAAGTATTCTTTTGGAAAGTTAATTTTGGTTTCTTTGAACATCAAACGACCCTTTCCAAATGCTTTCATTATAGCTACAGGTAAATTATATATGTGTATATGATTGTCTCTTGTCCCCGTATTAAGGGTGTAACAGAGAGAATTAGCAAGAAAAATGAAAGAACTGAGGAAAGGCTTCAGGCTTATGGTGAGGGCATGACAAATGAGCAGGTGGCCACATTGACTTCCTTTGTTGTCTTTCAACCTGTCTCCATCCTGCATTTCTGGCTTTTTTCCTCTTCCTACTTGACATTGGATTTTGTATCACACTTTAGACCAGCTCTCTTCAATTAGAGGGCTCTGATTGTAGCCATGGGGTGGTGGTGTGAACACTCCCTTCTACTGGTCTGGAGACCTCAGGTGCTGCTTCTTGGGGAATGGATTGAGGGTGCTTTTCCTCTGGCCCAGGGTGGTGGCTCCCCAGTGAGACCCTCAGGAACTTGGCAGGACTACCCCTTCCATCTGCACCTTCCTAGTGGGGACGGGTTGCTGACAGGCTTCAAGACCTGCCTGTGACTGTACGTATAGATGTTAATAAAATGAAGATGGTGCTGTGTGATTGGTCTGAACCTTCACTGCAACATTACAGGTGGTTCCATATACAAAATAGCCTCTCCTTGGGCTCCAAGTCCGAGTGTACCTTACATGACCCTCCACACCAGCCAGGCTGCCCACTGCTATGTGCAAGCCAATCTTGTCACTTGTCTGCTTTGTCTGTGAGCCTTCCTTTACTAGGACTGATTCTCCTTTAAGGTCCTCCTTATGTCTACCTCTTTAAGTTCCTTTTATCAGATTCATTTGGCCAACCCAGGCTCACCAGTCATCCAACTGACCTTTGGGACAGCTGTATCTATAATTTATCCTTGTTACAGAAAAGAAGTAGTAGCACACTTGCTATCAAAGTCAGCTCTCGATGACTGCTCCCCACCTCATCTTTAAAGTCACCCAAGGATGAAGCTGTGTGTCATGGAACTCTAATTGGCCCATGGTCCTATACAAGTTTTGCTCTAATCAACAAGTTCTGGAATTTTTCATTGGGAAACTAGCAGCTGGATAACCCTTGGCACATATCAGGGGCTATATAATTTTATAGCCTTAACCAGTTGAAGGAAGCAATTAAGCTCTCCATTAGATTTGATGTACAATTTCTAGTATTGTTACATTGTAAAGAGGCAAAACACTTAAATAATATTGATACTTCCATAGTGTTTTGCAATTAAATTGTCATTACAACAACAAAATTTTTTTTAAAAATATAAGATTAGAGAATGCTCTGCCAAGAAAGGTCAATATGTAGCTTCTGCAAAGGCTGAATTTCAATTTTGTTTTTCAAACCAGTGTTCCAATAAGTTTTAGTACAGGCTCTAAAATAGAACAGACCTTACATAGTAAACGTCCTTTAAGACTTACAGTTATAGTCTGTGTGGACAGAAATTAGAAGTGGCCTGAAACAACATGCTAAATGCTGAGTGGATTTTTAAGGCTGGTTTGATGTCTGCAGCTTTTCCTTGAGCTAAGATATTTTCTCTACTGCATTGTTTGATTAAAAACAAGCTTAAGAACGGAACTATGCTATTTTTAGAATAAAATCCATACTTAATTTGCCTTTGTAGCACTATTGTAAATGGCAAATAAAACCAGTCCTAATTAGTTATACTAAAATTATGTAACCTCATTAATAAATTATAAATCAGAAATAAATTTAAAAGTAAATGGTGTATTTCATGCACTTAATTCTTTTGTGAACAAAGAAGCATGACTTCATTTGTATTTGCATATGTAAGTTACAAGCTGACATGGGGCATCTTTCACTTCATACACAGGAAAACTGATTATGCCACTTATCATCTTCAGGATGAAACCCAAACTTTTTAACATGACATGCAAGGCCCTTCATGATTTGACTCCTGCCTATTCTCACACTCTGCACACCGAAGTCGTACAAAAAAACTTGTTCCTTTCTTTTGTCTTCCACTTCAATCTTAGCAAATGCTTCTAACTGTGCCTGGAACATTCTTTCTCCTTCCCTCCTTCCTCCAGTTCTCTAAAGTCTAATTTCTACAACTCTTTAAGACTGAGGCCTGGCCTCTAGGAAATCTCTAAAATGGGACTCAAAATGCTGCATTCTAATCACTGTCTGTTTCCTCCTAGACTGTGAGCTTTTTGAGGGTAGGCCCCTTGAACTTTTCTCTTTGTATTTTCAGTACCTAGTATACTTTTTATACAGCAGTGACTCAGTTCATGTTTGCTGAATAATCTCACACTTTGAAATTATGTGTAGGGGTCTAACAACAGGACACCTAGTCTGTTTCATGCCATCTCCTCAACATTAAGTAACAAAGGAAGGTTAAATCCCTCCTCCCATTTTATTCCCAAATATATACAAAATTAAAATAAGTAAATCCAGACAACTACACATCATCTCCAGATGATTCCCACCCTTGAGAAGTTAAAGTACAGGCACAGCTACTGCCTATGAAGTGTTTCAGAATGAAAACTTAAAAAGGTCGATAAGTGGACAAACCAGCTGTTTTTACCTTTGCCAGGTATCTGTGGGGAGGCCTTCAAAGAAAACAACAACTACAGAGTCGAGAGTGAAGTGAGATCTAAATCCAGCTAAAATTCCTTTGCAGTATTCCATAAACTAAACTATATATTCTTATATTCTTAAATTCTTGTTAAAATTATAACTATATATTCTCTACATATTCTTATGTTCTTAAATTCTGCTAATAAAGTTTGCTTCGCATTCCAGCCTCATCCCTATTCCCAAACCACTGTTCCTCTTTCTGTTCCCCTTTAAAATTCTATTCCACCTCTCCTCCGTGCCACCTTTTTTCAGTACTGAGGATGGAACTCAGGGCCTTTACATGCTAGGCAAGTCCTCTACACTGAGCTACAACCCCAACCTTAAAATTCTTATTTTTAAATGAAGATAATTTTTAACTGGAAAATGCATTTCCCTTAGACATATCAGGAGAACTTATTGCTCTCCTCTGTTTATGAGAAGATAATTTATTCATGCTTATTTGCAGATGGGTGGTAGGGGAATATAGGGGATGGTGGGCCTATGGATAATTGCCTTTTGCCATGATTTCTGATAATTGCAAAAACCCAACAATCAGGGCATGACTCTACTTAGGTTGAGTTCACTGCATTTGGAGGATCACAGTCTTTTTTTTTTTGGTTCTGGAGATTGAACTCAGGGTACTCAACCACTGAGCCACATTCCCAGCCCTATTTTTTGTTTTATGTAGAGACAGGGTCTCACTGAGTTGCTTAGTGCCTTGCCATGGCTGAGGCTGGTTTTGAACTCGCGATTCTGTCTCAACCTCCCTAAGTGCTGGGATTATAGGCCTGCGCCACTGCGCCCGGCTGAGGGTCACAGTCTTAATGTTAAAATAAGAGTAATTGCTATTAACTGTACACATTTAGATATAGTTTATAGTTGGAGACTTGCTCTGTATTTCTTTGACCCTACATTACAACTAATAAACATTCTTCAGTTTAGTGAACATGGGCATGAAGCAGAAAGGCCGATTTTTCAGAAGATCATTTAAGGGCTTAGGTAGCTCCTAGCTAGTTATTTTACAGGGTGTGGGAACTGAAATCACATGATCTTATTAATTTGCAATTGATGCTCACCTTTCTAATACCTATGAATACATTGTTAAAAAATATCATAAACCAGCCGGGCGCGGTGGTGCAAGCCTGTAATCCCAGCACTTAGGGAGGCTGAGACAGGAGAACTGTGAGTTCAAAGCCAGCCTCAGCAACAACGAGGCGCTAAGCACCCCAGTGAGACCCTGTCTCTACATAAAACACTAAATAGGGCTGGGGATGTGGCTCAGTGGTGGAGTGCCCCTGAGTTCAATCTCCAGTACCAAAAAAAAAAAAAAAAGAGTATCATAAACTATTTATCCTACTTGGAGTTAAACTTGTTTAGAATCACAGTTTGACTCAGGAAAAACACTTACTGCAAAAATAATGAATGTTTGTTAGAAATAGTTTTAAGTTAATTATTATGATCCTGAAAATAGTCCTTGATCAGTTTTCTGTCTCTAATTGGCATTGTTACTGCATATACAGTATTTGTGAGTAATCCATTCTTTCCTTTAACACATTTAAATATGTGTGTGTTTGTGTGTGTGTGTGTGTGTGTGTGTGTGTGTATTCATTTATTTTTCTTCCTCATCCTATAAGCGCCTGGAAGTAGTGTTTTCATTATATCATTCATTGATTAACAATCTTTCTTATAACGAAATTAAATCTAAATGGCTTAATCAAGAATTCAGGGTCCCCCTTAACCATCTTCCAATGACTCTTCCAAACTTGTTTCCTGCTGCACTCACCCTTTCCTTCTCCTTGAAGAGTGACACAGACTCTCACCACTATGCTATACTCAGGGTGTCACCCACCAAAGCCTGTCCTGCTCTTTAGTCACATCCTTCACGACCATCCACTCTTTCTGAAAAGTCCTAACCAGGCACATGATTGCAGCAACCAATCCTTCCTCTGACTTCTTCAGGGTTGTTTGGTAACCACCATTTACAATTGACTACATGGGAATGGATGTTCTCAACTAGATTTGTTAACATGAATCATTGAGCTGAATTATTTGTATCATTTAATTTTTAAAAATACAACCATATCTACCTTTTTAGATGGATTGAAAAGTCCTTGCTAGAAAGGCAGTATGCCTGGTGTCTAGTACAGTTTGCAGATGCATTAACCAAATGCATGAATAGAGGACTGCAAATTGAACAGAACGTGTGAATGGTACAGATTTTGGGGTATATATGGAAAAATATATCCCAAATTTACATTAACATATTGGGGTCTACTGAGGGAAAGATGGAGTTCTTAAAAACCAAGGCTCTTGATATTTAAGTTATCCTTTAATACCTACAAGATAAAAAGTGGTGATCCAACAAAGTATGGCTGGAAATAGGCTCCTTTGTTTCCATAATCCCTTAGTTGAGCCCTACATGTTTGGGAATTTAAGAGCAGCATGAGTTTATGGTGATGGTCTGACTACACCATGTCCCTTCCCCCTTTCTTTCTACCATAGGAGAGATTGTGACCTCATTCTCTGGGAAGTGGACCCTCCTCCAGAGGATCTCAGAAGGATTAAATGCAATACAAAATGGGATAAAGACAGAACAAACCTTAGAGTACAGGCAAGAGTTCTGGGAATGGGAGAAAGTTGCTGCTGAGCTTTATAATTTTTTTCCTTCTGAACCTTTGAAAAGATCAACTCTGGTTTTAGTTTAGTCCTCCCACCCCCACTAAAGAAACCTACATGGCCACTTCTTCAAATTTGTTCCAGATGGATTTAGTCATAGAATGATTGATTAACCACTCAGTTGTGAGCTCTGTGGTTAAGCTCAAAACCTATAACAAACTGGTTTGGAGCCCTGTTTCATGGTAAGTGGCAGAAGAGATAATCCTTAAATTGTCATTTTAGAGTTAGTGATGAGGAAAGAGGAATTTAGTGGGACTACTTATGTCAAGAGAACGTATTAGCAAATGGATTGCTGAATAGGAGGAAATCTTATGAGCATAATGCTTTTTTACTTCCCTCTGGGCTTCATGGTAAAGGAAACCAGATCCAATTGGGAGCTCCCCTGATCTGCTCCAGTTCTTACTGCCTGTTTCATGGACCAAACCAGCCTCTCCAGGATGCTCTAGGCCCAAGGCCAGAGGCTGGCCTCTACGGGGTTGTGAGGTACCCACTTACCCCATAACCCACTCAACAAGAGAGTTTTACTATTGGCATCAGAGACACCTGGACAAATCTGGAATATAGGGCTGTGTTATGTACTCTTAAAAGTCATTTAAGAATGTTTGGTCCATTTCAATCTTCTTTACCAAAACTTCCTTTGGATTTTAGTTACTCTTCCTCCTCCCCCTCTTCTTCTTCTTCTTGTTTTTTTTGGTTTTTTTTTTTTGGTACTGGGGATTGAACCCAGGGGCACTCTACTACTGAGCCACATCTCTAGCCCTTTCTTGCATTTTTTTCTTTTTTCTTTTGAGATGAGGTCTTGCTAAATTGTTAAGGCTGATCCTGAAATTGCCATCCTCATGCCTTAGCCTCCCAAGCCAATAGGTTTATAGACATGTACCATTGTCCCTGGCTTAGTTACTCTTCTTAAAAGCTGAATTCACCTCTTCTCCAGTTTTCCTCTCTGGTTGATTCACAATCTGGCTACTAGACTATTATGGAAGAGACTGAGTGTGGCTGGTGGCCATCTCCTCACATCACCAGCTGATCTTATAGGTTCACCTATACTTTGTTCAATTGCTTGGTTTCTTGGTTTCACTAAGTTTACTGGTTTGTTTGTTTGTTTTGTCATATATCTTTTATCTTTCCCTAGAGTGCTACTTGATTTCTGGTGCTCTCTTGTGGAAACAGAAGCCACACCCTGCCTGTTGTTAAGATACCTTCTCCTCTGCACCACCAGAAAGTTCACATGGGATTTTGTTGCTTGTGAATTTTTAACTCTTATACAATCTACTTATTGGTTGTGTTAAGCACCCATGTTAACCTGCAAAATGAAAGGGGCTTGCTCATAAAATTTGTGTTTCATAGATATTGTGTATTTGTGAAGTGAACTAAAAGATTTTAATAAAAGAAGACATCTTAAAATCAAAGGAGATAGAAATGTTCAGGAGTGAATTTGGAGGAGATAGAAGTCCCAGATCAATGAAGAAGAACAGGGTGTGCTTATTCAAAAGGAGCTATTAGAAGCACCCAGAGTCTTCTTTTGGACTGGACTTCACTTGTACTGCTGACCACACCCATCAGGCTGTGTATCAGATGTAAATCTGTTATCCAGTCTCTGGCACTGCTGGGGAATGGGACATGCACTTTGCTTTTAACTCATATTTTGCTATTTGAAATACTTTAAAATTCTAGATGTAACTGTAAAGATTAGGCTGGAGTGAATTCAGGGGGAATTTTAATTTAAGATTTTCGTGGCAGCTTCTGATCTGGCTCCCAGTGATGCCACCCTCCTGTCATTCACACCCTTCAGTGTGGCTGGAGTTAGAGACCTATTTCTAATGAACAGAAAATGGCAAAAGAGGGTGGGCTCGCACTTTTTCAAGTAGGTTACAAAAGACAGTGACTTAGTGACTTTAATTAGCATTCTCTTGCTGGCACCTTCTCTTGCTCCCTCCCTTACCTACTCTGTTGAAGGAAGCTGCCCTGTTAGGAGATGCTCTGTGGAGAAGTTCATGCCCAAGGGATTATGGGTGGAAGTACTCGTGAGGACCTGAGGCAGGAAGTAAGTCCTGCTGGCAGCCACTAATGAGCCATCTGGGAAGGGGATTCTTCCCAGTCAATCTTTGAGATCTCTGTAGTCTGTGAAAGACCCAAAGCCAGGGGATCCAACTAAATCACACCTCAATTCCTGGCCTAGAGAAACTGGGCTTATTGTTCCAAGCTGCTAAATTTGGGGTCATTTGTTATGCAGCAACAGAAAACTAGCACATAACCTTCCTTACGGTACATAATAAATAGTGACACATAAGCTCGGACAAAACCCACAGTTTGGGTTGTGAGCCTGGTTTGAATCTAAGACTGAAAAAGATTCCAAAATATGAAATGAACAACCTTATAGACTTTAAATAGATTATTCTTTGTTGAAAAGCACTCCTGTCCCCAGTGAAGGTAGAGAATCTTAACTCAAAATTTAAGAAAATAATAAAAAGTTGGTCATATTTATTGCAGGCACTTTTACATTTTAAAGGAGTTTGTATTAATAAATGCAAAAAGTATACTTACTGTGCACTGAAATTAAAATAATTCCTTCCTGAGCTAGAATTGAGATGGAGTCCTGGGCTGTGTCATGAACCATAATAATTGCTCATGTCAGTTTCCCGGGGGAAAGACTCCAGTGACTATATCACTTTTAAAGCATCTGGTGACTTGGCCCAGACTTTTAGCAAACAACCAGTCCTAGGTGTGAACTGCTTTGTCAATAAAGCTTCAGGTCATTACAGCCGTCTAGCTTTCTGTTTCTGAGACATTTATACTATTACAATCGTGGAATGCACCTGCATTCTTCTCAGGGCAGATTTCAACTTGCCCTGGTATGTTTTCCTGATAGAAATGCCATCCAAGAGGCAAAGAAGAACTGTTGTCAATACACACAGTGTAAGGGCCTACCTGTATCAATCAAGAACCATACCGGTCCCGTACTTCCACAAATCTTATAATCTAGACAAAACATACTCTTTTTATCTCTCTGTCTCTTTATTATTATTTTGTTTTGTTTTTGGTACCAGGGATTGAACCCAAGGACACTTAACCACTGAGCCACATCCTGGCCCTTTTTTATTATTTTTAAATTTTGAGACAGGGTCTCACTAAATTGCTTAGAGCCCTCTAAATTGCCAAGGCTGGCTTCAAATTTGTGATCCTCCTGTCTCAGCCTCCGGAGCTGCTGGGATTACAGACATGCCTGGTTCTCTCTTTATTTTGAATAATAGCAGTGAAAACTCAAGACAAGAGAGATTAACTATTTTAATATAGTCAACGAATCACTTAGGGGAAGACCCAAATGGAAATCTTTGTCTTTTGCTTTATTTCATGGAGTTTTCTACCACTTTTTGCTGCCAAAGACTACTTTTTGGAATCCTCCTGAGCATTCAAGTATAAACACAGTCCACTACAGAAGAAAATTCTATTAGTTAGTAAGCAAGGGAAGTATCTGTATATTACAGCTGCAGCTATTACAATATAATTTATGTCAGAGGACTGAATATCTAAGTAAAGGAGGAAAATAAATTTTTGAAAAATCACTACATGCAAATTTGATTCTACTCAGATTATACCACGTTTTGCTACCACAGAAAATGAAGCATAAAGAATCATTAGACATATCAGCTTCTTGGTAGGAAGCACACTGTCAGCTACTAGAAGATATACTCTGCATACATCAGCAAAATCCAGGAACTTGTTAGAAAAGTGTAGTATCAGTTCTCAACCCAGACATACTGAGTTAGAATCTTTACTTAAATAGGATCCCCATGCAATTCATATGATCATTAGACTCTGAGAGGCATTGGTCTAGAATGCACAGCATATGGAAGAGTCTCAAACATATATTGAACTTGATTCTGAATTTAAAGACCCTTCTACTGGTTCTGTTTCTCTGGAGAGTCCTAACTGATGCAGAGGTTCACTTAACTGTGACAGAGGACAGAAGTTATTTCTCCTCTTTTAACAGAAAGTGTAATATTTCTTTCTGCTGAGTAATAGCTTTGACATAATAGTGTGTCATCTATTGGAATAATCAAAACATTTAGATTTCCTCAAATCTAAGGCAAAGGCTTGGTCTGAATTTGAATCTACACTGATTCTTCCCTAGTTCAAGATTTGCACTGAGGAATAGGCAGGCCCAGTGCTTGCAGATAGTTTTACCCATTTCTGAAGAATTTAACTGAATTTGTTTTTTAAGTTCTGGAGAAAATTCCAAACATCATCCATTTTGAGTCAAGTAATTCGTGAAATATTCCTTATTAAGGTCTTTCCTTATTTTCTGTAACCACTACCCTTACACCCTTGTCACTATAAATCCGAGACCAGAAACTGTACTTTAAAAAGAGCAATACACAATTAAAACCATTTTGTAATTGATTCACGCAATAATTTTGGTGATGTCTATGTATATAGTTTCCAGTAATTCTTTAAAATGATCTATTAGAACCTACTACTATTTTGTGGCCAGGTTTAAAAATGGCAACTAAATAGTCCAGGCCGATTTTTCAATAGAGTGATATTCTGATAAGTCTATTTGGGATATTAACCATCTGTGATAGGCAGGTTTATTGGAAGCTATGCTTCTGGCATGATTACAAATCATTTTTCTGCTTCAATTAAAAAATCAACAAGAAGATTTTTGTAGTTTACTTAGAGTTGACCTCTCATTTACAATGGTTTTTCTATTTAACAAATTTTTTTGAATGAGCTATTCACCAAACCATCTTTCTTGGGTTTTCAGAGCTATCATTAGCAGCTTAAATTGCACCACAATTAAATTCCCATGCTGCATTTAGCTTCTTTTTATCATTAGCTCTCCTCCCCCCCAATCACTGAAGGAGGAGGGTCACACAATTGAAGTTCAGAACAAAGCATCTTTACCAGTCTGTGTGGGAGGATATTTCTCTCTGGCTTCCTCCCTGGATTAGGGTTCTTATGATACACCAGGTCATGAACTGTGTTAACAAAAAAGGGCCCACAGCTTTTATTATGAATTTTGATTCATCACGAATGACTGGAATTTTCTGACTTGCTTGATGAGTGTAGTTTTATTCTGAACTTCCTTCTTACTATATAATTGACCAAAGTCTGAAGAATGAAAGAGTTTGGTGATTCAACATTAGTCCCAGATAAGTTATTATTTCCACTCTATGATGGTTTATCTAAAAAAAATTAATTTTGCTAAAAGTTCCGTTGTTGAGCATAAAATACAAAGGTGGGTCAGGATGGAATCCAGGTAAATCTCTCAGAAAGATTAGAAATGAAATGACCCCTATCTGCAGAAGTGAAAGGTGACAAAGCCTCAAAGGTTAAGCCTTAGTAGTTTCATTTCCATTTTGTTGACTTTGTGTGTTATTCTGTTTAATACAATTCTTTGTTGAGCAAATAGTGTAGTAGCTGTCCAAGGTGCCCTATCCATTTGCAAGAGGTAAGTAGATGCATTTAGAAAGCGGTTTTGGGTGTTAATTTTACAGGTATAATGAGGGCAGAAATGCATTTCAATTTTTTTTTGGAAGTCTATCAGCTTTGATCAGTTTGGTACATGCTACTTTCATACTAAAAATAGTGGTGAGTGTTAAGTTTGTGCCTATGCAAGTGTATAGGTATGCGCTTGAGTAGGTATGGGTATGTGTACACCTGTGTGAGTATAAATAGCTGAAATAAACTAAGTTTAGGCAAGAGAGGGGCATGTATCCTGCATAGGCAGGTTTCCCAAGTGTCTTTTTAACAATCTTTTCCGGGATGCTCGTTTCTCTTCTAGAGAAGAGGTCTTCTGATATCACCAACTACTCAGGAAAGAACATGAAGGAGAAGAGAAAACCATTTTATACAATAACATCTCTTTAGACCTTAAATTATGAAAAGCAGTGATTAGAAAAAAAGTTCACTGGTGAGTTTTGCGAAGTTGCATGATATCAGATACTCAAATTGCTCACATATTTTAGAAGAATGATTGAAGTCGAACTAATTCTCAAAGAAGCCTCTTCAAACCAACAATTCTAAGGATTCAATATCAGTTCTGAAAACGGATGTACACTGGTTTTTGTAATTTTTGTGTACTAGAACATATTGGGATATTTAAGTTTTTAGTGAATATTAAAAATTTAACAATTTAATGGCAGACTTGTGTGAATGTGTGTACAACAGGTTGGCTTTGCTGCAAAATATTTCACAAGGGAAAATCAATCATCACTGATAAAAATTCTTCCCTAATCCAGTTTCTGATAGACCTAGTTTCCGGGGAGAGCAATGAACAGGCCTCCTTAAGCTGTTTCCCGTTTTGAATTGTGTTCTATGGCTTCATTCAAGGGATCAGGATTAGATTCCTTGCAAACACAGCTGTTCAGAGTGAAAACTTATTTTGCCATCGTCCCCAGAGCTTTTTAACATTTAACTATATGCACAAAGTCAGGTCCAGCTCCTGTCACGATTCTCCCTTTAGCTAGGCACACAGAACGCCATATACACAGTTTTATGGTAGTCTCCAGTTCGGTTCCCTACTTTACTTTTATTTCACCTACACTTCAACTATAAGCCTGTTATTAGCTCTCACAGGGCCCTCAGTGAGCCATGTTCTTTTGTGCTGGGTCCTTGAGAGCTGTGGCTTTCCTTCCCAAGTCCCTACCAATTCTGTCCTTCCTACTTGGGAGCCAGTTCAGAACTGCTTTTCTTAAACTACCTACATTCAACTAAATGCCTTCTTTGGGTTCTAAAAACAGATTTTAAAAGGATAATTTCTGGCATTTAGTCCCAGAAAACCTCCGTGATAAGATGGACTGCTCTGATCCCTTCATTCTCTTATTTCACCGACCTTCATCAAAAGCCTTCAGGGTCTTCAGTATATCAGAGAGCTCACATCAATATCTTCCAGCCTTACACAAATAATGCATAATCTCACTTACGTGTGGAATCTAAAAAAACATCAAACTCTTAGATACCAAGAGAACAATGTACCAGAGGCTGGGGCTGGAGGTGGTGAAGAATGGGAAGATGTTGGTCACAGGGTACAGTTTCAGTTAGATGGTGGAATAAGTTTCTGAGATCTATTGTATGTGTCAGCAACTATAGTTAATCATAATTTAATGTATATTTCAAAATTACTAAGAGAGTAGATTTTACACCACAAAATAAGGTAAGTATGGCGATAGATGTGTTAATTAGCTTGATGTAATCATCTCATAACATACATCTATCAAAAATCACATTGAACTCCATAACTATATTCAGTTGTTTGCCATTTAAAGTAAAACTTAAAAAACAAGAAAGAATTCCAACCTTATGATTATCTTCAAACATAATACATATTAACATTTCCCCAAACTCTGCATTTTCATTATTTACCATGAGTTTTCTGAGGAAGGATATATTGAACCTAATAATAAGCCAGGCACAGTGGTGCATGCCTGTAATTCCAGCACTTTGGGAGGCTAAGACAGGAGGATAACGAGTTCAAAGCCAGCCTCAGCAATGGCAAGGCACTAAGCAACTCAGTGAGACTCTGTCTCTACATAAAACACAAAATAGGGCTGGGTATGTGGCTCAGTGGTTGAGTACCCCTGAGTTTAATCCTTGGCACCAAAAAAAGAACCTAAGAATCAAGGATATAAAGAGTAGGTGTTATGAATCCTTTTTTCGAGTAGCTTCAACTCAGAATGCTTCCATCATTAAAGGGATGAAATGGTCTTTTAATATAACTACACATGGGCTACACTGCAAGTTTATAACACATACAATTGGGAAATATACCTTATATACACATGGTACTCAATGGCTCATTTTCCAGGATGGCTGAATTTTAAGTCTGAGTTCTCTGGAGATTCATTTATACAAAACCAGAAAACATTTCTGAGTGTCTTTTCAGTACTAAGTGGAACAGAACACAGTTCTGGAAGACGGTTAGCCAAGGCTAGATGAAGTCACTACTATTTTGTTGGGGGGATTTACTGAGGGTGAAACCAGTCATAGACATGGGCTCTGCAGCACTCTTACTTTCTGGTTTGGTCTGTGTCCCCAACCTCTCTTGCTAACATTCCTATCAGAAGCACAGTGTCCCTGGGGACTTTTCTGGGAGACTGTTCTAGGACAGAAGGAACATGGATACAATGCTTCTCACTAGTTCTGCCTGGCTATAGGATGGTAAGTATCTTAATTTCTACATGATTCCTAACAACTTATTATTCTCACCTAAATTCTCCATTCTAGGAAGGAAGTAGACTTTTGCCTTTGGTTATATTTCTAGGGACGTGTTTTCTTATTCTGCACAAATACGTATTTCAATAAAAATTTGTGGGACCACTTGTGTCACAAACTAGCTTTACTTCTACTTTTGGTAATTCATTGTGATGTCCCATGTGTTACTTTACTGCTCTGTTGTTTGTTTTATTGCATGTGCCGATTATGCCAAGTCCCCTAAGGACCATGACAATTTTTTTCCTTTTATCAAACCACAACAGAAAGTGGTTCTCAAACTTGATTGACTTTGTTGAACACTAACTGAATGCTTTTGTGTTCTTTTTCGTCAATTCATCTGTGGTCATATGAAATTGACAATAAACTATCCATGCTGCTGCCAATATCTTGGCACTTAGCCTTCCTTTCACGTCATTTCTTCACTTCATCAAATGTTTGCAAATCATTCAGGTTTAAACCACAAACCTGCAATTGTGTCTAAATTATTACAGTGACAGTGTTTTCTTCTGCTAGTGTTTGAATGCAGTTTTCTTGACCAGTTTTATTTTTTGAGTGTGCAATTTGTGGTTACCTCCTGGAAAAAGCAGCATACTAATGAATTTCAGATGTGGCGTGAATTACTTATTTGTACATTTGTGCAAAATCAAACACATTTGGGACAAATTTTGTTTACTCTCTGGTTTCAAAGAATAAAATTGTGCCAGTAATTCAACAAGTGCAAAGGCAATCCTTATAAAAGGGCAACTTGTTGATTTCAGAGAATATAGCTTGAGACTTTCTGCTGAAGAAAGAAATAATGAGCCAGTACCAGTGCACATTCCTGAAGTTACCCAGGCTTGCAATCCTACTCTAATCTGCTTCTTTGTGATTCTACGAGGAGAGAAAATTTCATTCCACAGATTAAGTGTTAACTAGTCTTAACAAGAATCTTCTCATCTTTGATGGGAAGTAAATCTTTGATCAAGTTTAAATTGTACAGAAGACACTAATGTGAATACCCTTCAAATATCTGATGACTCACAAAGTCTAAATAAGATGGTCAACTAAGCACCTTATACTGGAAATATCCCATATCACTTTTGGTAACTGAAAGATGCATTAAGACCAAAGTCAATATCTCTCCTTTTGGTAGTTTTATATGAACTGAACCTCCAAACAGCATTGCTTCATATTTTAAGTTTGTGCCATGAGCTTAAAGGGAGGTCCTTACAGGAGATAGAGCTAACATTTAGCACTGATCATTACCATAGCCAGAGTACAACTTTTCACCTAATGGCAATTTAAGGATAGTTATATTATTTCATCTGTGCAATTATAAGGTTATATATAGAGAGATGCAAGTCTCTTCTGTTTTTTTCTGATGTGCCTTTTCCTTGAGATTATACATATTGAGTCCTTGCTTCAGGAATACAGTCATAACCAGGACCCATTTTCAGGAGTCAGAGTACTGATGACAACAGCAAGAAAAGTAAGATAAGGAAAATAATATCTTATTCTACAGGAAAACATTTTTTTAAATGTTTCTCTTCACTATCTCATGTCAAGTATTCTGAACCCACCCTCTAATTTATACAGTTGGATGCAGCTACCTGAAGTTAAGAGTAAGTTAGGATATTGATTCTGACTTGAGCAGGCATCAGAATCACTGTTAAAATGTAGATCACTGGATCCCAGTCCCAGAGTTTCTGATTCAGTAGGTCTGGGGTGGGACCCAAGAATCTGTATTTCTAATAAGTTGCAAGATGAATTGATGTTTCTGGTGTAGCGGCTACACTTTGGAAACTGCTGAGTTGGGGTGTTTAATACCACAATCTTTTACTGCAGAAAAGAGATGATACTGATTTCTTCTACGTCAAACTGTTGTCGTTCGATTTGTTTGTTTTGTACTGAGGACTGAACCCAGGGGCACTTAACCACTGAGCTACATTCCCAGCCCTTTTTATTTTGAGACAGGGCCTTGCTAAGTTGCTGAGGCTGGTCTTGAACTTGTGATTCTCCTGCCTCAGCCTCCCCAGTCGCTGGGATTACAGGTGTGCGCCACTCTGCCTGGCTTGTCATTCAATTTTTATGAAAGAATTTTAAGGACACTTTCTGATTGTGTATGAATCAGATATGCATATTCATCTCACATGCATACTAAAAATATCTCAAATTGATTAGAAGTCAATGTCTACAGTATTTTGAAAAGTAAATTATAAAACAATGCTAGATTTTTCAGGAGCAAATCAATCACTTTTATTACACTGCATCAGCTTATTTAAAAAGTAATTAAGTTTTCCCTAAAAACTCAACTCCTATCCATTTACATAGCTTAAGAGAATTTTCAGGTACTCAAAAGTAGTTAACAATTAAAGCAATGAAGAACTATAAGCAGGTTAAAGGCCCATTTTACTTTCTGCTTGAAGTATTTTTTTGGTTCATATCATAATTTACTCCATAAAATAATAGCCTTCCTTTTTGCAAAATGTCTATTTTCTTAGATCAAAACTCTTCACTGGGCTGTGTAATTATATGCAACAAAATTTAGGCATTTCCTTACAAAACAAACCAGAGACCCTAATAGCATTAGTAAGATCAACAGAAGGGCAGTGTTTAAAAGCTGTTTGGTAATGACAATGCCAGGTATGCTGAGCCACTTGATTACACTATAATTTAGAAATCTTCTTTTGGATACAAGACCACTTAAATTCAAAATGAAAGAAGTCAGAGAAAGGTATCCCTCTTATCTGGGAGGCTGAACATGTTAGTTCAAGTTTCTCTTTTTTAAAGTAGATGTATAGATAATAACTTCAACTTCTTTCCTTTTCAAAATAGTATTTAAGTTATCCTCTGTTTAGAAAGAAATGTGCAGAACATAATAGATGATAACCAAGAATGGAGATTTTTTTTGTTTTTTTTTAAAGCTGAGCATAATTTGTTGTTTCTTTAGACTTTTATACAGGGCCAAAAAAACAACAACAACAACAACAACAAAACACATGCTTAAAAAATATGTTTTAATTGCTCCTGATCACAGATAATAATGATGAAAATAAAATATAATCATTGAAAATATAGTTGAAAAAATAAAAACTTTAGCAAGCTGAAAAATTCATAATTGAAGCTTGGTCCTTAATTTGGCCATGTGGAAATGTGAAAGATGAGCTGTTTATATGACATATATCTAAATCTGTAGGTGCTAATGTCTAGGTATCCTATCTGTGCAAAGTCTAAAACAATGTGCAGACTTGCTCATTGGCAAACTGGCAAGTAGGATCCCAACAACTACACAGGAAGGCTCTGTCCAAGTAATGAATAATCAATGAAGTTTGGTTTTGGCTTTGAAAATTTAAAAGAAATTTAAAAAATACTCTCACTGGATACACAATGCCTTAACCTGAACTAATGACTTTAAAAAGTTAGGATTTTTTCCCTCTTGGCTATGAGCATGGGATTTGGTTCCAGGGGTATGTATGCGGGGGTGATGAACAATCCTATTTGCCTTGGTCTGAGATGTTTCTAGAACTATGGGACTTGCAGTTTTAAAACCAGGTCAGTCCTGGCAGAGACAGTTGGAACCCCTCAGGTATGTTTTCATATCTCTTAGGGACACCTTATATAATATAAGCCAGGACGTGTGCTCTGGATTTGGCTCTATAATCAGCTTCATTAGGCATCTGTACTGAGTTCATTTCTTGATGGCATAGTTTCTTTAGCATGTTAGTAATCATATCTGTAAATCTTGACTGAGCTGGTGATGGCTTAATTACTAGCTATGCAAAATGCCCTGTTTAATTTTTTTGAATGTTAATTAAAAACAAATTAGTCACTTGATGCTTTTTCTTTTTTGCCAGTTCCCAAATGTCCCCCCACAATGGGTTCTTAGAAACTTACATATGATTTTTAAAAAATCTATTATTGACTTGAGCTAGTGATTTTTCACTCCATTTCTTTTGGGAAGGATTACAAAGAGACTTTGTAAAAACAATGTAGAAAATCAAGCGTGAGCCATTAATGGGTTATAATACATCCCCTATTCATACCACTTCCTTTTGGCATAGATGAATATTTGTTGTCTTTGAGGTAGATGATATCTCATGGAAACAACTAATTATTAAAATTTCATCTATGCATGGCTCCAAGTGTGTAACACCAAAGTGATCATAATGTAATTCTATAGCTGCCAATGTTAACACTAGTTATGTGAAACTCTCCCTACCATCACCTTCATTTGGCAAAAATTGAAAAAAAGCACTTGAGTCTGACTTTCTCTTTGGATATTATGCTGTATTTCAAACGTCTCCTTTTTGTAAAAAACTGAGAGCCCAGGGCTGGGGTTATGGCTCGGTGGTAGAGTGCTTGCCTAGCATACGTAAGGCACTGGGTTCGATCCTCAGCACCACATAAAAATAAAATATTCTGTCCACCTACAACTAACAAATAATTATTTAAAAAAAAAACTGAGAACTCTGGAAAAATACATGAAAAGGAGTAAAGACCTCATGTTTTCACTAAACTATTGACACAGACAGCTGGTTAAAAGACATATTTATATAACACTGTACATTAACAAGCTAATATTATTTAAATTAGTAGGAACTCTGTGATTGGTATAGGACGTTCAAAGGCAAAGTTGATTTTAAGACTGAGACACAGTATAGATCTCAGCCCTTACATAAAAAAAGAAAAGTTTTCAGTTTTAGGTTATGTAATGATAAACTGTACCTGTTGAAAAATATATGTGGAAAAAATAAATATTTTTTAACAAATATGACTCATAAGTAGGCATTCACTATTCTCATCCAGCCAACCATGATAAATGTGTTTGGCTAACTGGGCATAAGCATACAACATTTAAAAGGGAGTGGAGATCTTTATTAAAATAGAAGGCTCCTCAAACTGCATGATGATGTCAAGAATATAGGTCCTTGGAGCACATTATTGTTTTAAGCAGAGGTCCCCACACTTTCACATTGGTTATAAAACATTATTTTGTGCTGCTGGCTTGGAATGAGAATGTCATACATCTGCAGGCAATTAGAAGAAGCTGGATTGCATGTTTGATTAGCTCAATAATAAATGGGCACAAGTGTGACTCGACTTATGTTAGTCAGATTCCCTAGACAGATTATCCTGCTGTTATCATATGAAATAACCCCCCTTTATCAACAATTAAATAAATCCACATTTATGGGCACTTTGTAAAATTGTAAGGTGGGAAGAAATCCAACTTGAACCTTAAGTCATCCAAAAAACTTTTAACTCTGCTTTCAATGGTACAGACCCCAATCTGAAATTTTAGAAATTGGCTCAATTATATAGAACTGTTTGGGTTGGAAATACCCTATTTGCACACAGTAAACACATATGTATTTAAATAGTTTTTAAGCAGGTATTTAATAGTTTCGGTTTATAACTAGAAAAAAAATTCCCAAAGAAGGAGAATTAGAAATGTTGTTAAAAGTAACTTTGGAAGGTAGTCTAAATATATTTGAAGAAAAATTAAATGGGATTTCATTTTCATTATTCAGAGTATAACTTCTACTGTGAAAATAGGTATTGTAAGTCTTAAATATATTTCATTCTAGAACTCCTTCATGCAGTTTTAGGAATTCTTCTTAAATTCCTCCGTAAGTGTCAATGATGGATTATAAACCATTCTGGGCAATAACCTATTCATTATCTTGTTTGTTTGTTTGTTTGCTTTATCTCCCAAGTACCATTAAAATATCTAACATCTGAAAGGCTAAAAATAACTCAAAATATAAAAGTCAGTGCTAAAATCCAACAAAATTTTTTTTTTAAATTTCAGGAAACATACCACCAAATCTTCCAATCTAATTATATATTTAACAATGAAAAGTTGGTATATCTTAAGTAAACTCAAGGTAATTTAAATCCATATTCACCTGAATACATATATAAGAATAACCTCATCAGTTTATCTCCTTGACATAATCCTTAAATTAAATATCAGAATATCAAGCAGATGCTGAAGCATTCATCATCAATATTGGAATTCTGACTCATGACAGTAACACGAAACAGATGCTCAAATGATGCTCCCTCTAAAAAGTGACACCATCACTGCCTGGGTTAGCTCTCGATGTGGGGTAACTTAAAAGTTACACACAAAATATGAAATAATAAAAGTCAGAGCATGATAGATTTCCTTACTTCACTTATAAGCCATTTAAAATCTAGTGTCCCTCCTATAGAAGATCAAATGAAGCATTGGTGAACAGGATAGCATCTCAGGGCATGAGGAGATGCACCTTCCACTGAATGCAGCAGCTCCATGATCCCAATTGTGTGGAGGGAGGAAGGTGTTCTCTTCCTCACTCAGAAGTTGGCAGGTGAGAACTCTTGGGTCCTTTCCATTGGCCAGTGTGTATGCACCATGCACTTATGTGGTGGTAACAATGAGCCCCATAACATGGGTTCTACCTAGTGGGCTCCTAGCAGTGTGAAAGGTGTAGCAGGGAGGGGAGGTCCTACATCCCCATCTCATTCACACAATCTCCATATCAGGCAGTTCTGAAAGGATTTGCTAAGAAGGAAAAGGGAAACAAAATCCCTTAGCACAGTCCAGTTAGCTAATATCCTACATGTCTTCAAAGCCTGAGATTCTTATCACTGTGCTAGCATGAGTCTACAGCTGTTTCTGGAATACACAGCGATGTGTACTCTCTGTGAAAATAAACAGAAAAGCCTAGGCAGACGGTGCCATGGTGCAAGTGATAGAAGCAAAATGTGCTCAAATGAGAGCTTTAAAAGAAATAGATGTGAGCAGTGGAGACTCCCTCCAAGGTAGTGAGGCAGGAGCCCTGTTTCTTTATTCCTGAATGAGGAAAACATGTCAGTGACAAGTTCAATGACAAGAAAGCTTGAGATACCAATGGGAGACATTTGTGGAGCACAATTTCTCAAATTTCAGACGAATCACCTGACTGCTACTTCTGACGACTTCTGCTACTTCCACCTCCTGCCTGGTTTTGAAAGCCAGCTCTGTACTTCCACCTGTGTGACCTCCAGTTCTCAACCTTGGCTGCATGCTAAACAACATGAGGTGCTTTTAAAAAATACTGATGCTTGGAATCTACCTCTAGGCACAGTTATTTAATTGTGCTAGGGTGTGGTTTGGTCATTGAGACATTTTAAAGGCTCCTAAGTGACTATAAATAGGGGCAGCTAAGGGAGGGAACCACTGAGCCACAGTTTCCTCTTTTGGAAAACAATAATAACACCAAGGACAACTACCTTTTAGGATTATTGCAATGATTAAACATGCCATTGTGAACAAAGCAGTCAGCACAGTGTCTCTTTGGAAGCCCTGGGTAAACATGAGCCACTGCTCTTATTCTTACGGGACACGCACCTGGGTGAGAACATTCCTGTTAGCATAGTAAGCGGTGCTCACCTTGGCACACATTGTGCTCGCTCTGCTCGTAGCCTGCTGCGCATTGGATCCGATGGGAAGGGTTGGAAGGAATGCGCTGAGGGTCAGCAGGGTTCCGACGGATGACAAAGTTATTTCGGCCAGTCTGTACTTCAGGGCCCACGACTGCAGCAGCACTTGCCACAAAACCACCCCCAGGCACCACTCCAGTGGCTGCCATGCTACTGGCAGCTACACCCCCGGTGGATGCGCCTGAGGCTGCTTCGGCTGCTGGTGTTTCTTGCTGAGGTTGTTCATTATTGACAATAATCTGAGCTGTTTTAGGAAGGCATAGGTATCCTCCATAGTGGTTGACACATTTCATTCCACCTTTGCAAGCATCAGGGACAATGTCACATTCATCAATATCTGTGGTCAGTAATAAAATAAGTTAGCAATCTTTTTAGAGGGAAAATGGAACATATAACTATATGCACATGGCTTTTTGGTATGATACAAACAGGACAGCAAGAGCAACACAAGAGATGCAGACAGAAAGCTGTGTTCAGATGGGAAGTCCTTGAAGCCGGCTCACCTTTGCACTGCTGTCTTATAGGGTCCCATTCGTATCCGTCAGTACATTGCTGCAAAGAAAACATCAAAGATGGAGCCAGAAGACAATTAATCGTTTCCCTAAGAAGACACTCAAAATCATGCTCATGGGCCACACTCCTTGGGCTGGGGTCCTAGATATACAAGATGGGTAACAACATTCTCTAGCCTTCCTTATTTTAAAGACAAGTCTATGCACTGATTTGCTTCAGGGTTCCCTTCTCAATCAGCAGCTGCCTCAACTCTGTTGGGTTTGGTACAGTTGCCCATCACCATCTTTTTGAATCCTTTTCTCTGTCTTCAGATTAATCTTTTCCAATCTATCTGACTACATTTTTGTTTGCCCGCTTTCCCACATTGTAAATTTTACTAAAAAAGACAAAACATTCACCAAGCTCTCCCCCCACCCCCCAGCCCTGCCATCTTCCTCCCAAGTCCTCCAGAGCAATCAAACACCTGGCTTTGCTCACCATGATTAGCTGCTTCTCACACTCGGCCTTTCTCTTCACTTTACTTCTTATGGGTCCTCTCTTGCTCACTCCCTGAACAAGCCCTCTATCAAGCACTAAGAGATTGTCCCTAGGCCCTGTGGATGCAAAGATGATGAAGACCTTGCCCCTGTCCTCAAGCAGTTCATGGGCCAGAAAAGGAGACAGGCAGTTGGACAAGTTGGAGCAAGATGTCAGTGGTGTGACACAAGTATGTATGTGGAAGGGGTGAGGCACTCTGCCCAGGGCTGAGGGGTGGGCGTGAACAGGGTGGAAGGGAAGGCTTCACAAGGGAGGTGCCAAGTGAATTGGGCCTTATGGCATAAGCAGGATTTTCCCAGGGAGATGTGGCTATTCTAGGAAGGAAGACCATGTGAGCAAAGGCACAGAACTGTCAGAGGGAAAGGCTGCAAGTGGTTCTGGGTGGGGGAGGGAGGTTAGAGAGGTGAGCAGGGCCAAATCCAGGACACTTTTCCTTGGGATGAAGGGAACTAGATGGTACTCTGAAGGTCCCTGAATCTCAAGCTTTGTTATGCCTTAGGATCCATCATCTAGGGTGCTTGTTAAAATGCAGATTCTGAGGCTCTCCCAAACAAAGGATCTGATTCTACAGATCTGGGCCAGAGGCTTGGAATCTGAATTCCTAACAAACATCCAAGGTGATTCCCAAATAGGTCATCTATTGGCTATATCTTGAGAAATGTTGCTGTAGGTGGTAAGAGTCCCCTGCAGAATTTTAAAGCTCTAGAAACAATTCGATCAGATGCTCACTTGAGAAAGTCTTGGTAAGGAAGATGCATAAGGAAGGATTGTGTAAAAATGGAATAAACAAACAAACATAGATCCTTTTAACAGAGCTAAGGATTCCTCATTCAACAACAGATGTGTGGCAAATGACTAGCTGAATGGAGGCAGATATCCTTTTAACTATTTAACTGACATCTGAAATTTACCAAGATGATAACTAAATTCATGTTATTTTCCAGACTAATCTTTTCTAGTTTCCCCACCTTGTGCCTAGGTACCACCATCTTTCTCAAGACCCATGAACATCAGCTTTGACTTCTCTAATTCTATTCCTTCAAGCTCTGCTTCTACGTCCACCACATTGGCCATATTTCTACCTACTACCTTCCAACCTCATGAGGAGACAAGGCTCTTGATCTCTACATTCTGCAGTAGCCTCCATGACAACTGTTTTTGCTCTTTTGATTACTAAGAGCTCACAGTGGGCTGCACACCTCTCATAGCTCATTATTGCCATCTCCAGGTTCTCTCCACCCCCAGCTCCAGCCCATCTGCCCTCTGCCATCCTGGCCTTGTTTTTGCTGTTTTTACCCCCAGCATTTGATGATGTTGCACTCTCTGACTCACGTGGCTCTTTAGCCTTTCTAGATCAATCTGAGGTCATAACTCCTTTAAGAACCAGCCCAGAGTTCTATCATCTTTAATATGTCGGCCAGCACTGACATTAAGTACCTCTTTGCTTTTCTATTTCTTTAGCAATTTATAAAATCTGTATAATATTATTTGTATTTACTTAGGAACTTTGTAGTTTTCTACAGTGTATCTCAGGGCAAATTCCCTGAGATAGAAGGCTGAATTTTATTAGTGAACAAATAAACTTAAAATTTTAAAAATTATTGTTATTACTTTTTTGGTACTTGAGATTGAACCCAGAGGCACTTCACCACTGAGCTACATACCCAGCTGAGGCTGGTTTGCAACTTGTGATCTTCCTACCTCAGCCTTCCAAAATGCTGGGATTTCAGATGTGTGTGCCACCTTGAATGGCAATGTAAATTCTTTGGATGGTGATGACAGATGCTTGTGCAGATACTTGTTGAGTAAGTCGCTACCTAAAACTCGTCTTCAATATGGAAGGGGAATATGAGGCTGTCTTGTGGACATAAGTCCATCCTTCCAAAAAGTATCTTTCAAACCAGGCAAAGATGACAGTTCACTTGAATAATCTGTATGGCAAATAGTGAAGACTTGCAGTTTGTTGTAGCTATTTAGTTCTAGAACATTTTGGACCTATTATTAAACAAGGGTGGGCTGAATGTAGTTTTACCACTTGCTGGCTGTGTAGTCACAAGCAAGGCGGACACTCCTTCCGTCTTCAGTTCCATCAACAGCAGGAGGAGCATGATATCACTTACCTCCTAATTTGCTATGATGGTGAAAAGAGATAGTGTCTCCATAGTGGAGTACTTGAGAATAGGGACCTCTTGTCCTTTAACCATGGATTATTAGACATACACAATTCAAAAGAGAAGAGACCTAATCTTATCACGGAAAAGGGTATCATATCTGGAAAATCTGTTAGAATAATAGTGAACCCTAGTTAGTAGTCTTAAAACTCCAGTGCTTAATCCACAGGAAACTTTCTCTACTAAAAATAAGTTAGATTTAGGTGATTAGCAAACGGAAGAGCATAAAATAAGCAATTGTAAAAGCAATAAAATCTTTTATTAGATGATTACAAAAGGGAAAAGCAAATTAAATTTTAGTTCCCTGAGAAGGTAGTAAGTTTAGCCAGAATAACAAAACATTTTCATTTGAAGATAAACAGCACATGCATTAATTTCTCTTGCTTTATTTATCTTCAGCAGAGGAAGCAACTGCATTTAACATCAAGTTAACAAAATATTTATATTATACTATTTTATTTATAATTGATCTGAACAACAAAAAGAAACATTTGCCAGATGAATACTAACATTCTAGGGATTAAAAAAAGTGACATAATGTTTATTATCAGTAATTGACATTAAATCACTTTTAGGCTTTTAAAAAAAAATTTTGTATTCTTTTGGGAATGATTACTTAATTTTTAAAATTAGGAGCAAATAGAAAAATGTGTTTTTCATATTCCAAACCAGGACAAATGTCATTCACTCCACAACACTGACTGAAAACTAGAAAACACAAAACAGATATGCAAACTCACCACAAGTGAGGTAAGTCCTGTCTTGCTTTGTTCTTACCACATCTATTTTTGGCAGTGGGAATGGTCAGATGATATTCTTAACATTTTGTTATATATTTGTTATATTCATGCATTAACTAGTTAGTCAAACACTATTTGGAAATATCAGAGATACTAACAGAAAATGCAAAGCAGAGATGCACAAACTGCATTTTAAATGTGCTTTAGCCAATTCTGCATCTATAGGGTACTTATGCGAGATATACTATAAGTGAATATACAGCCTTTATAAATTTAATAAAGGCTGCTTCCATGACAAAAAATCAAATGCACAAATGGGGTGTTGTGCTTATATCATGTTTAACATTCTTATTTAACTTGATGTTATTCTGCACTTATTGATTTCATTTGCATGTATGTAGGAATCCAAGTTTCCTGATTCTTTACACCCATTAATTTATTAAATGTGTTGGAAACATGTGACTTACTTTGATTTTAGTTTTAAATGGGTTTCCTTTCTTTTGTCCTCATAGAAATCATCACATTTTTGGTCCTTATCTCAACTGGTAATCTAAATGAACTTTTAAAAGGATTCTGGGCAATTTACAACAAATCTTAAATGTGAACCACACTAAGGTGGTGCTTAATTTATTACCCGTCACAGAATGCAGCTGGCATTCACTGGCAGGGGTGGATAAAACCTTTCTTGTGTCATAGAATCCCATTGAACGCTCTTATCTCAAATTCCATCACCCCTTACCGTGTATGTGATGGTTTCTTCGGTATCCTGTGACTCGACCAGCGCCAGAGTCAGCATAGTTAGGAAAAGGGCTTTCAACATTGTGAATCTCAAAGAAAACACAGGACAAATCGATGTTCAGTATCTGCTGCAGGGGTAGGAGGACTTCAGCAGTAAGATAACAGGCAAGACAGAGAGGGTGGGGAGCCGAGGTTCTACAACACTCAACTTCTCATCTGCTTTCTCATTTCCCCTCCCCCTCCTCAACCTTTGCAATAGCCACTAAAGGAGGCAGGAAAGACTGAAAAATCGTCTGCAGAGCTGCATCTCTCTTTACTCCATTCATCCATATACAGAGGACATTCGGCGTGTATTTTATACTGCACTTACACAGCAAGCTCCAGAAAAAGAATTGAAGAGAAAAATTGAGAGTAATCAATTTTTAAAGACAATGGTGAATCCCGCCTCCGCCCCCCCCCCCCAGTGGAAGTGGTGCAGTAAATCTCTATTCCCTTGAACTTTAAGGATTTCCCTATATGCTCACCTCCAGCTAGTGAAGTTCCTCGCATAGCTCAGCAAAAATACCTGCGAATCAATATGAGGTACATGGCCTCAAACTTTTTTTTTTCTTAACAAAATATCAAAACAAAATTTGGAAAGCAATCTCCTCCCAGTTCAAGTAGAATACTAGAGCTTCCCACATCCCTCAGAGAGTCCCACATCCTTCCGTATACACTCTCAAAAGTGCATTTCCACGCAGTTCTCTGTGCACAGCTTTGTTTAAAAGCCTCAGGTTGTGTAGAGGAGCAGCCGAAAGCGTCTGATTCCCTTCTATCTTATCAATCCCTAGGTCACGGACCTGCTACCTTCAAGATCCAGGCTGCGTAGGGGCGGAACTGCAGACCGCGCTGCAGCCCGGGGGTACCAACTTCGGGGTGGCGGGCCCTGGCACCTCCAGCGAGGTTAGGTCCCCTTTCTCAACTATAAGCTAAGAGGCGGTTGTCCGTCAGAGCTGCTTAGCGCTCCAGCTTCTATTTTAGCTCGCGTGGAATCCAAGTGCTGCTTAAATTTCTCACATGGGTCTCCTGAAATCTTCAAAACCACGTTTACAGGCAAAACCCTGCCGGTTGGTTGTCGGCGCGCACACACATGCCCATCCCAACAGATGTCACCGAGTACTCGCACTTGCTGACAGATCGCATTCCTAGACCGCACACCTCCACCTCCCTTTCTGTCTGAGAGACCTTGCACAGTCCGAGGCAGTTCTCCGGCGCTCTGCACATCGCAGGTCACCCCACCTTACTCCCCAGCGCGCAGCCTCGGAGGTGCTGGGCGTGCTTGGTGCGATCCCCCATCGGGGGTTCCTACCTGCGCGGCGGTGCAGCGCTCTGGGCCGGGGCAGAGAGGGGAGTGCGTAGGGGAGGGCAGCCCGGTGGGTCTGAACTGGCGAGGTCTGGCAGCGTCCGCGGCGGCAGGAGGAGGAGGAGAAAGGGAGGGAAACAGGGAGGGTGAAGGGGGGCGGAGGAGAGAGCTGAGGGAGGCGCAAGCGCCCAGCCAGGCTCTGCAAGCCCGCGGGGCAGCGCGCCGCGCAGCTGGTTCTACGCCCCCCCAGGGCGGGTCTAAACTGTCCAGAGGCTACGCTCCCCTGCCAGTTCCTGGGTTTCTTGACTCACGGGACCCCAGGCCTCAAATATTACATTTGAGAAGTGATGCCCGATTTTTGAATCAGCCTTGGTGATGGCTCAGACAACAGGGCGATTTCTTGGGTTCTAGGAGGGCAAACATCTCTCCTAGAAAGTTTCAAAAATTGCTTTAATTTTTCCCCCCAGTAGGTGAATCCTAGGAGAATACATTAATCCTATCCATAGAACTGGTCCTTTTGCTTTTTCTTTAAGATTCTTCTCCTATCCCCCTGCTCTCCTCCCTCCCTCCCTCCCTCCCTCCCTCCCTCCCTTTCTTCCTTCCTTCTTTCCTTCCTTCCTTCCCTCCTTCCTTCCCTCCCTCCTTTTTCTTTTTGAGAGAAAAGGTCTGCTTCCTCAAATAAACAAAAACGATAATTCATGTATTCATTTAACAAATATTTGTGGCCTGCTATGCAAGGTGTTGGGAAGGGGCTGGTGGAACTCACCCCAACCAAATTGTGAGGAGAGGTTTTGTTTTGCAACCCTTGCTTTTCTGTGGGTCTCCTTTCTACTCTGCAGTTTATCTTTTCTCCACTGGTTCACTTGATGGAGTCCCCAATGCTGCTTATTCAAAGTTGGATATTTTGCTTCTTCCCACTTTCAAACCAATGGTGGAATTTTAGAAATCTGGACAGAGAGAAAAAAAAATTTCTTTTTTTTTTTTTGCTTTTCATTGAATCATACCGCACAGATTGGGGTCATCTCTGAAAGCCGCAACTCTAAAGTCAGATTAATAGTTTGCTTCCTTGGCAGCTGTGCCTTTTAAGAACCAAACCATCAAATACAGAGATTAGCTGCAAACAGAAGGGGTTAAGAACTAAAGTCGGCCTAAAAACAAAAAGCAGAGGTGTGATCAAGAGTGGGAAGGTGGTAGAGACTTCAGGAGACAGAAGCTGTCAAGTGGGTACCCAGACCTTGCCAGCTTGATATGTTTCACAATATTGGACAAACTCAGAGGAGCTCCATGACCTTCCCTGAGCCTAATGTGAACATACAGGATTTTGTTAATTATACTGAAGATTTTTATTACCAAAATTCTAGTACATCTTTTCCCCAGACATTAATAACCTTTAAACTTTCTTTTTAAAAAATAGATCTTTGCCTTTTATACAGTAAAAGATCTATCCATGTGTTTTCTTCTGTTTCATTTGAACTCTTTTTACCTGTATTCAGCCCTCTCCAGAAAAATGAGGTGAAAACTCTTATCTGCAGTCTGGATCTCTTCCTGTATATCCAACTATGGACTTGTCTTCATTTAGGCGTCTAATGGACATTTTAGACTGATCACATCTGCTGGTCTCATCTTCTCCCCAAACTACTATACCCACCTGTTATACCAGCTCAATTAATAGAACTTTCATTTTTCCATTTGCTCATATCCAGGACAATGGATTCATCCCTGATTTCTCTTTTTCTCACATTCAAGTCTTCAGAAAACTCTGTTGGCTTCACCTTCAAATATTATCCAGAATTGGACCACTTCTCATCATCTCATCATTTCATGTGAATGAAATCATATAGTAAATCTCTTGGGTCTGACTTCCTTCATTTAGCATATTTTTGAGATGCATCCTTGTTAAGAGTATCAGAAATTTATTCATTTTTATTGCATAGTATTCCATTGTGTAGCTATACTCCAATGTGGACATTCACACGGAAATATTTCTGTGGACATACATGTTTTCAATTAGGTAAATAGGAGTACAATTGCTAGGTTATATGGTAGAGGTATATTTAACCTTATAAGAACATGTCCAAATGTTGTCCAAAGTAAGTGTACCATTTTACATTTCCACCAGCAATATGTGAGATTCTACTTGCTCCACATCCTTGACAACACTTGCCATTATAAATATTGCCAGATATTTATCATGTTAGCTATTTTGTTGTTGTGTAAGTGATATTTCATTATGGTTTTATTTTATAATTCTCTGATAGAGAGGGCTAAACATTTTTCACATGCTTATTGTCCATTAATATATCTTCCTTTCTGAAAGGCCCATACAAATCTTGTTTATTTTTTTTAATATATTTATTTTTATGTGGTTCTGAGGATCGAACCCAGTGCTTCACACATGCAAGGCAAGTGCTCTACCACTGAGCCACAACTCCAGTCCATTGTTTATTTTTTTATTACTTCTTTTGTCTTGTTATTAGTTGTTAGAGTTTTTTTTTAAAGAATAGTTCCTGTGAGTCCTTTCTTGAATATGTATTTTTTTGAATATTTTCTCCTACTCTGTCTTGTTTTTTTCAATTTGTTAAATTTTTCAATTGTTAAAATTTTCAATTTGTTAAGCCTGTCTTTGGAGAACAAACATTTTTCATTTGGATAAAGTTCAATTTATTACTTTTTTCTTTATGTTTCATCCTTTTCTGTTTCAGAAATCTGCCTTGGGCAAAACTTTACAGTTTTAAGCCTCAGTTCCTGCTTTTGTAAAGTGGGGAGGATACCAGTCTCTACTTAAAGTTGTTTTGAGGATTGAGTGAGAAACCTCTGGTAAATATCAAATACACCTGAATGATTATTTTTAGACGCTAGAACTTCTGGTGTGGGGAGCTGCGGTAGACCATTTCTCTATTCCAATATTTCTCTAACCCAATATTATTTAGGTATTGTGCCCATTCCAAACACCAGAGTGTCTCCTGATTAGTTTAAAAGTAATGCAATCAGCTCTGGCATTTAATGGCTGCTGCTTCAGGTGTAGGCCATGTAATACCAATGCAGGATCAGTAAGAACTGAAAGGAAGGGGGTTCTTTCTGGAACCTGGGGGAAAGGTTTTCCGGCTGACACTGGAGGGGAACAAAGGAGCCTGTTGCCTCAGTTCTACCTAGCAGCCATGGTACAGCCTGGAGGTAAGCCAGCTTGAACCCACAGATACATACTGTCCATGGTCAACAGATACAAAGAACTTGGGTCTCATTATTGCAGGACCCATGATACTTTCAGGGATTCTCCATGATGATTTAATTTCTTTTAAAATCAGAAGAAAATAAATTCATCCTTCCTGAATTTGTCTTTATACCATTGTAGTTGTAAAATATAATTTATTATTATTATCATCATCATCATCATCATCCTTTATGATGGAAGGGGCGCACTAAGGCAAAGATGCCTAGGACCATGGAAGTCATCATGTGGCTTCTGAGCCACTCAAAAATGGACTGTGCCCTACCTCTGCATTCTAGCTTTGCCAGATAATGTATTTCCTCATGGTTCAAGCAGTTTGTTCAAGCAGGTGTTCCTTGTAGCAGAAAATGTGCTCACTGCTAGCTGAAGAAGACTTTCTTTATGAGGACTTCTGACCTTGTCAAATGTTATACCTGGGCCCTGCACTCTAAAATGACAGGCCTGGAGTATTTGTTGGAAGAGACTCCCAGCCTTCCTGTCCTTGGGTGAGCTGAGCATTCAACCACTTCTACTTGGAGCAGCTTCTCAGTCTATCGTGTGTGTGTGTGTGTGTGTGTGTGTGTTTCAAAGATTTACAAAGATTTAAGGTGTGACTTTTCCCTTTAATAGTCACTGCCTCAAGAAGGCAACTCTGGCTTCTTGTGACTTAAAAAGTAACAATATCAGAGAAAACCAAAGGCCAAATGTGTTCTCTAATACGCCCGATGCTGATTCACAATAAGTATGTGGAGGGGGGTGGCTAGGGAAGAGTAGAGGTACTTGACTGGATTAGACAAAGGGGGTAAAGGGAGTGAATGAGGGTAGCGATGATAGTAGAATGAATTGGACATTATCATCCTATGAGCATATGTGATTACCCGACTGGTGCGATTCTGTATCATGTACAACCAGAAGAGTGAGAAGTTATCCTCCATCTATGTATGATGTATTAAAATGCATTCTATTGTCATGTATAACTAATTAGAACAAATCAAAAAGTAATGATAGCTTCAATATGGGAGCCCTGTGCTCCCAGTTTGCTAGATGTGTTACCTTGTAAATATCACACACACAAAAAATTATTGTTTTCTCCAATATTTACTTTTTCAAAAGTTCACTGCGAATAATCAGAAGTCTCAAGATCCCACGTAGGTTTTTATTTGAGTCACAGAGTCAACAAATCCCATGGTTCAAAATTAATTAAGAATATTCCCTGGTATGTAGAAGATTGAAATCTAAGAAAAAAAATGAATTCAGAAAGAGGACACTAAAGATGGATCTGTTTTATGGTGATTTATAGGGTGATCAACTCGTCCTGGCTTGCCCAGGACTTTCCTGGTTTGTTTACTGAAAGTTCTCTGTCCTGGGAAACCTCTCAGTCCCAGGCAAACTTGAAGGTGTGAGTAGTGGAAAAGTAGAGCACAAAGGAAATGGGAGAAGTAGTCAGGAGTTCTTGCCTGGACTTTGCCATGCTCCTGTGGGGGGTCCTGGCAGTCACCCAGGTTGTTGAGTCAGTTCTGCACATATGTTGACGGTATTTATCTACAATAATTATAGCATCTCACCGGCTGCCATCACATCATGCTTTTCTGAGGTCATTACATTGTTTTTCCTGTTCTTCATATATTCTCTTCTTCTAGTGACAGTATCCTGGTTTTCCTTTCAAAACCAACCTTATGTGGTAGGCCCTGATCAGTTCCGTCCATTGGATGCCCCTAGGTGCACACCAAAGGAAAATTTGTAGACTCTGAAGTATAGAGTGGGGACTGGGACAGTGCCAGTACAAGCATGTCAAGGCCCAGTGCTGTGGCAAAATACTGCCTTTTGTAGTGGTTTCAGTTGTTTCTGAGTGTGGACACTGACAGCCTATGCCTGCCCCTGTGACGGCAAGACAGCCCATTCTATCTGGGATGTCAAAACTTCTAGGTTCAGGCCAGTGCCAGCCAGTGTGAACTACAAGGAAGGCCAGAACAGGGGCATCTCATGAACTCTTTTTTCATTTTATTCTTTGTATGATACTTATCTATTCTTGAATCCAGGCACCATGGTTAGGCTTAGAACTTTGCTGGTCTATGTGATTTGCATGGAGTTTATTTTTCCCCTGGCTTGATGGGCGAGCATGTGCCTAGGCCTTGCTAGTCATAACATCAAATCACTTAAAATCACAATGTTTGGTTGATAAATGGTAGACACACCCTCAATGAGGTGGTTGGTGGAGCATGAGGCTTAGAGCCAGAAAGGCTGTATACACATCTTGACTGTGTAACTCCCTGGCTGTGTGAACTTGGGAAGGTTACTTATTAACCTCTCTAGTCCTCAATTTCCTTATTTGTAGAATAGGGGATAATGGTAGTTCCTGTGTTGTCAAGGTTTTACAAGTATTGAATAAACAAATGCACATAAAGCCCTGAGTACAGTTCTTGCATAAAACTATTGCTATTGTTCTTCATTATGATGGCTTATTACTCATTGGCTTATGCCATGAACTTAGTAAATTAGATTCATTGAATGATAGGATAAGTTACTCAGTTTGAAATTTCTCTTCATATTTTTGTTTGTAGCTATCTCTCATTATGGGATATTTAGAAACAAAGTCTGGACACTTACTCTGCAGCAGTTTGGGCCATGGAAATGTGTGTCCCCATCGTGGGTGATATTCTCAGATAAAAGTATTTTTTGAATCACTGGCTCTGAGATACCTGGCTTTTTGAATTTGAAAAAATTAAAATATGATGAATTATGTTTCCTTAATAACAATAAGTAGTAATAACTAATATTCATGTGATTTTTACACTGTCCCAGAAACTATAATAATCAGTTTATGTGTGCTAATTTAATAGCACTATCATTATTCCTATTATATACTAAAAAGGAAATTGAAGCACAGAGCTACGGAACTTGCCCTAAGTCACAGCTAGGGAGCAGTAGAGCAAGGGTTCACCTTTGAACTCTCAGGCTGTCTAGTGCCAGAACTCCTGCTCTGAAAGTCCCCCTGCAATGCTCCTTCACAACCACCAACTGAACTTGGTATGGCAGGGCCATACAGAGGCACAGGTGAGTTCTTCCATGGTATGCAGCCATAGAGAATCAAGCTGGATGCACAGACTAAGCGGGATGCAGATGGAGATTGCAATGAATTCACCTGGATAAATTACTCTGCACTTAGGGGAAGTTGAGATTTTAAAAATTTCAAGATCTCTTTGGTGGGAAAAACATTCATGATTTTGGAAGAGATTGATGAATATGCACTGTATAGTGTGCATTGGCACGTGTGTCCAAATCAAATGTCCTATCAATGTGACTCATTTCTAAGAGTGACTGGGTCCAACAAGGACCACAGTGGGTATCCCGGGCATGCTGAGACCAAGACATGAATCGCCAAATTAGCCAATAATTTCTGGCCCTGTGTTCAGACCAGGCAATGTTTAGGTCCACTTGATTTGTAAAAGTATCTTTTCATATGAAGGTGCTGAAGGAGAAGCCAGGCCTGGAGCCAGACTGACTGAATAAATTTCTTCCTTTTATAGAAAGAGTTCATTGTTAAATGCTAGTATTATTAGAGAATTGATAAAGTTGATCACTGACAACTAATAGCCCTGTTATATACTCTTGCAAGAATGATACTGGTTATTTATTTTCTTGGTTTGCTTTTATATTTGATGCTTAAAAAATTCAATGTTTAGCCGGGCATGGTGGCAGGTAATCCCAGCACTTTGGGAGGCTTAGACAAGAGAATAGCAAGCTCAAAATCAGCCTCAGCAATGGTGAGGTGCTAAGCAACTCAGTGAGACCCTGTCTCTACATAAAACACAAAATAGGGCTGGGGATGTGGCTCAGTGGTTGAGTACCTCTGAGCTCAATCCCTGGTACCAAAAAAAAAAAAAAAAAATCAGTGTTTTTGAATAGCTAAATTTACCATTATTATCCATGAAAATATTCTCGTGGTGAATGCACATATGGATTTTTGATATACTCACCATGATTGAAACAATTCCTTGGAAGAGATGGTTGCTAACATTCTTTGATTATAGTTTATCTTTTCTCACTGAATTGGAGTCCAAAGGCCAAAAGAAAGGATGAATTTCAGAGAGCTTTCAACAGATGCTGTCTTTTCTTTAAAAAAAAATAATAATAATTATAAACTTGTACACAGAAGATAATGTGTACTTATTTAAGTGATTGCTAAAATAAACCTCCAAACACAAACCCAAGGGACTGGTGGCCTGTGTGTTAGAAGAAGACTCAGTGGTGGTGGCTGTATTGAAGCTTGGACCTCAAAGAATATTGACAAATTTGCACTTATGTGACATTAATTGGCTTTAAGTATGTCATTGGTAAGTTCTTTGTTTTAGTGAGTGCCAGATGTATCATTCTTCAGAATATGTTCAGTGAAACTCTGATCCCAAATGCCAAGTGAACATGAGAAAACTTTCAGTCATCTGGAGCTTGTAAATTGTTCTGAAAATTTTGGAATTTTATTAGAGGCTTGATTTCATCACTGAGCAGAGAATACCTTGGATGAATAAAAGTCAAATCAATCAGAAATGATTGGAACCAGTAATTAGAATTTCCTTGGAGAGATAAAAATGTATGATATAAATCCATTGCCTTGCAAAAAAGATTGCTTTCTAACAAGTTATCAGATCTTACAGAGCAACCTCAGATGCAGACACAGATGGGAAGCTTTATTTTGTTTTCGACTTCAAATCCCTTCCTCCTTATTTCAAACTTAGCTTTTCCGGAAACTTCATTTGGCTAATCAAGGCTGATGGGGTTTCAAGATGATTATATTATGGAGCATGAAATTAGAAATAATACTCTTTGAAAATTAGTAATTTTATCAATGTGTAATTTAAATCACTAGATCATCACTTTTGCCAGTTTGGGACCTTTCCATAATATTTTGTTGATTTCCAACTTTAGTTTTCCTAATTGAATCATTTTTTCCTTTACTTTGTGGATTTTCTTAATAGAGGAGCTCCTTATTTGTCCTTTTGTGAATATTTAATCTTATATCTTGATACTGACTATAGGTAACAAAATAGATTTTAAAATCTCTTTGAAAATATTTAAATTGATTTTTAGGGAACAATGGTTCAAACAAAATCATAAAGCCTTTGTGTATGTTGACAACTATAATTTAAAAAATATGTAATAGCATTAGTAAGACATATTTATGACTTTTTTCCCTGAGTATGTCATATGTCATGCCAGTGAAACTCCTGAGACCAAAGCCTAGAAATAGGATGGACATTATTATTTTCTCTCTGCTCTTTAAGGAATTTTAAAACATAAATTATTTTGATAGACTAGCATTAACTTCTGTCTCACTGTTGAATGTGGAAAGGCAAAAAAAAATCCCTTTCTACTTAGAATTTATAGCATGCTGCTAACAGATAAAATATAAGGAATGATATATCTGAATTTTATTGTTGATTAAATAGGGCAAATGTGGCAACTCTCTTCAAGGTAAGAGGTTAAAAGTTTACATATCCACAAGAGAGATATTGCAAGGATATTGCTTGGATTTAAGTGTCTTTTTTTCTCTCTCTCTTTAAGATCTCTGTTCAAGCAGATGCTTCTTTCATCGTAGTTAATTTTTAAAGGGCCAAGAGTTATAAAACACTGTTGAATTTGTTCAATTCATTTGGAAGAATGGCAGGATCAGAAAGGGCTTTCCATTCTGATTTTAGAATAGATGAATTCCTTTTATATTGAAAAGGAGAAAGAAGAAAAGGGGGATTTGAGTAACCATTCACCCTTCCTCCTTTATGAAACTTGCAGTTTACCTTAGTTGTTCAAGTTAACATTGGTTGGAGGTAGAGCCAAGGACTGAGGCCACTCCTCTTGACTCCTCATCTTTGGAGCTTTCCACTTCCCCGCTTCTCTGCCTTCTCTCTTTATTTGTAGCCTCCCTTGTCTATTTGACACAAGTAATCTTCATTATCATCATCTATCCATCCAACACACACTGAGCACTGACTGAGGCATGTCTCCAGCCCTTAGGGAGCTATTGGGTGCAGCTGACTGGTACATGTGTGGAATTAAATGGGTGTTCTCTCTCTCTTCTGCCAGGCTGAGATCGTGAGAGCAGGGTCTGTGCTTGTCTCCTTCCTTAGCAGCCCACACTGAGAACAGGCTCTGTGAAACTTTATGCAGAAAGCACTTTGCCAAGGGTATTTCTCTACTTGTTCCTCTACCAAGAGTTCTCATGCCTGTTTTGGTTTCTGTGCCATAACTTCCTGCTAGGAGTCTTCTTGCACTGTCTTTGAATATGCCCACCAAAATTCATGTTGGAGTTTAATCTCCATTGTGAGGTCTTAAAAGGGGTGAGGGACACACTGTCCAATTCATTTGGACAGCCTGGCTTTTGATTTTGATTTCTCACTTAGAGATTACCTTTTGTGTTATTTTTGCTCAATGCTGTTCTCTGTAGATTTTGGGCAAGTGGCCCTCATATCTACCTTCTGCAAGCTCCTAGGATGCTGACCCCAGTCTATACTAATGCCCAGCTCCTATATATCTGGGAACTGAAATAGGTAGTTTTATCAATTTCACAATCCTGGTACTTGGTAGATACTGAACAGATGTTTGCAGAATAAACAGTAAAGATACTTCATAGGGGCACTTTATTCTTCATCTTCCATCTTTTCATGGAGTGTGTAGCTTGGACAGATTGTGTTAAGCACTGTGTGTGATATAGAACTGCTCATGATTCAATGGATCACACTTAAGTTTACTCTTTGCTATGGTTTGAATGTGCCCACCAAAATTCATATTGGAGTTTAATCTCCATTGTGAGGTCTTAAAAGGGGGGACCTTGGAGAGAAGAATTAAGTCATAAGGGCTCTGCCCCACTGAATGAATTAATCCACTAATGGATTAATGGGTTAAATGGGTCTGTTATACATGTTAGTTTGACCCTGTCTCTTCCATGTGTCCCTCACCATGATATTTTGCACCTCCTGAGGACTCTGTAGAGAGTCTCCACCAGCAAGAAGCCCCTTACCAGATGCTGCCCCTTGACTTTGACTATCCCAGTCTCTAGAATTCTAAAGAAATACATTTCTTGTCTTTATATATTACTCAGTTATTCTGTTATAGCAACAGAAAACTGACTAAGCTATACTATAGCTTAGTCAGATAGACGGTTTGAATATATGGCAAATTGTATGAATGACTGGTTCTTTTTTCTCCTGTATGTATTGTGAAGGCTGACTTTGAATATAAGAGTATGCTATATAAAGAGATTAATCACTCTTTTCTCCAAGGAACTATTTAATTAGTGAAGAAAAAGGATTTGTTCTGTATATACATGCTGAGTTTCTATCACTTAGTCTTCTTTCAAAATCTTTCAGAAATTCTAGGCTGGAGCTAATTAATAACTAATATCTATCAATTTAAAAATAATGTGTGAATAAGCTATATTTTAAACAAAATAGTGCCTATCTTTCTTCTACAGAAGTATACCAAAGGAATCACAACAGTTTTAAAAATGACAACCTTGGTTTGGAACTTATTTTCAGTGGTTTGCCAACATTTACAATTACATTTTTAATCTTTTGAAACATTGTGTAGCTTTCTTCTTCCTAACAACTTTTTAATAATATTTGCTTTTTCCTGGTTGTTAAGCTTTGAATGTGTTCCTCAAATTCATGAGTTGGAAATTTAACATCCAAATTCCTATGTCAATGGCATTTGGAGTTGGGACCTTTGACAGGTCATCTGGTCTTGAGGGCTCTGTACTTCTGTACTCATGAGTAGATGAATTGATTCATTTTTATTGTTATAAAAATGAGCTCTTTCTGGCATACTTGCTATATCTCACTATGTGATACCATCTGCCATGTTGCAATGCAGTGAGAAGACCTTCACCAGATACCAAGCCAATGGTGGTACTATGCTGCTAGGGATTTCCTAGCCTCCAGAACTGATGGCTATGTAAACCTCTATTCTTTGTAAATAACCCTGTCTCAGGTATTTTGTTATAGCAACAGAAAATTGTTTAAGACACTGTTATAAAAGTAATAAATGCTCAATGTAGACATTTTATAAAACAGAAAAATATAAAGATTATAAATTAAAATCTTCCATAATGAAAATAACTTTAATATTTTCAATATAAGAAACAACAACTCTTAACATGGTTGTGTTTCTCTGTTTCCAGACTTGTCTATATGCACACATACTGTCCCTCTGTATTTACTCTAAGTCTATATTTTGGAGTACATATATTACACTTGTGTATATGATTTTATATATTATTTTATCCTTGCTCAACATAGAATTATTTTGACCATTTCCTCCCAATGTATAATGTTTTGTAAAGTTTATATTTGATTTTCTTTATGAACATTCTTCAGTCCTAGGCTCTGATCATCACTGAATTGGACTACTATAATTTTCTCAATAATATGCTCCAATTTAGTTGATTGAAAAATCTGGACTTTGTGGAAAAATTATTTCTTCCATTTTTTGACCCTTCCAGATTGGATTAAATACTTGTTTATACTATGACAGCACTACATGTGTTTCTCTTTTTAATATATTGACCTATAGTCTATAATTTCCACATGTATGTGGGTCTATGAGTCTGTCTCTCTCACTGCTAAAAGCTCCTTGTAGGACCAGGTCATATCAATTTTGCTATCCTCAACACTTAGTAGGATGACTCTAGTTGGTGTGCCACATGCACACATTTATTAGAAAGATGTGAGGAATTGGAGGTCTAGCAACATCAAGCCAAGGGTCTGGGAGAACAAGATTAGTCTAGGCCTCTTCGTTACAGGGCAGGGCTAGCCTCATTAGTTTCTTTGTTACTGAAGTTACTTCAGGGAATGGTAGGCCACCTTGGAGAACGATAATTTTTGGCTTTTGTACCCATTTTTTTTTTTAACCATAGAGTATCTGTCCGCAGATCTCTCCTTGGAAGGGCAAGCCTGAGGGATACATGGACTCATGAATAAGTTCTTCTCACCTCTTCTGACAGCTGAGAGCTACTGAGTCTGCAAAATGGTATATCTCCTGGGGACAAGTCTGAAGTATTTCACTGGACACTGTCTCCCACAGTTGTTCTGCAGCTCTTGGGAATCTAAAGTAATGTTTTCTGAAACTTCCAGTACTCTGAAAATGTTCTGGTCTCATGCAGAAGCAAGGGTGTAACATGGGCCCTAATGTGGCATTGCATAAGACATCAATATTTACATAGTCAATAGAAGAAATCACTTCTCAAGTCTATATTCACATAAGAACTTTTCCTTAAGAATCATTATATAAGGCATTGACCAGGAGAAAAATCTGGGTGACAGTATTATGCTCAGTCCAGCACTACCTCCGCAATGACCAAGTCTATTATTGGATCAAGCTGGGTCTTCCCTAGATGCTCATCAGTCTCCCAATAAAAATCACCTTGCAGCAAGTCCACCCTATTAGATCATCAGACAAACTAATATGTCTGAATTTCAGTGGAGAACAAGGCATATGTACTTCTCCATCAACTTATACTTCGTTCTGCAAGAGCGATCTCCTGGTTGGTGATGAAGATAGAAAGGATGTTTGAACTTTCATCACAAAGTGAAGAACTTTGGAACATTCTCCAACTCTAGATTTATTTTTGGGTTTTCTTTAAAAAATTGTGCTATTTGTGCTATGTGCTGGCTGTTATTTGCTGTGCCTGATCACTATTACCTTTCTTTTCTCCTCCATATCATCTGCTGCTTTTCTTTCCTTCCTAGCATCATTTAGCCCCTCCCTTATTTTTCTAGTAGCTGATGAGGAAGGCCATTTTTCTTAGACTGATATTATTGCATCTACATGAGATAGGTAATAACTGAGTCATAGAAAATAGGGGTACCTTTCTCTTTTTTGTTCCTACTCTTTTCTCTAAAAATGGAATTGAAACTAGAATTGAACTAGTTAAGGGTCCATTTAAATGAAACAAAGCATTCTGTAGTCTTGTAAAGGGAACTGAATTGCTGTCTTTTATATTTTACCCTGATGATCATTTTTTAGACCCTTCTCATTTCCATATTCTCATACTTACCAAAGACATTACATCATTAAACAGAAACACACTGTGTCTTTAATTATTTAATCTCCTAAACCATTCATGTTCTTTTTATTATTATACTTTAGAGTTGAAGGCTCCAATTCCACTCTTCTGTTTTATGGAAATTTAGCTAAGACAGACAGACAGGTAGGTAGGTGCACACACATATTGAAGAGTCCAACTGCGTATAGAATTCTGTTTTCTTGATTCTTATCCCATGTAATGTTCATCCTTCTGCTCAGTCTTAAAGACTTTTTGAGAGCCTGCTATGTTGAAGGCCCTGGTCAGGGTATGAGGAATATAAAGAAGGTCTTTGCTCTGCCTCATTTTTATATGGAAGGGAAGATGGGCAATGCTTCATTCTGAGAAGTAAAGATTACTAGAGCAACTGATGCTTAAGATAGATTTCACAGGGAAGATAGGGTTTTGTCATTGAAGTCATAAAGGTAAGGGTTGGATATAGATGCAAGGTTGGGCAGATGGTGGGAGGTAAAGTTGGAGATCCAAAGAAGGATGATCGTGTGGATCCTGAGAAGTGACTTGCACTTGATGGTCTTGGTAAAGAGTGTAGGAAGGGAATTGATGACTCAGACTTAAAGGCTATCAATTTTACATTGCTGGTAGAAGGGATGATGAGTTTTTAGGGGAGGTGTGAGGTTCATGGCAGTTAGAAACCTGTTTGAATTTTTTGCATAAAAGGAGGAGGGAAGATGCCAGAGCTAAAGGGTGTTAAGAGTGGTGATGGTGGGAGGAAGAAAGCTCAGATGGCTCTTATCTGTCTTTCTCGGGAGACCAGGTGACTGTGGTGTGACTATCCAACCAAGGAGCTGGAGGGAGAAACCCAGAAGAGAAAGAATAAGGGCTCTGGATGGGGAACAGAAGAGAGAAGTTGATGACATTTCCAAGTGTTGATGACTCTTTTTTTTTTTTTGGTACTGTGGATTGAACTCAGGGATACTCGACCACTGAGCCACATCCCCAGCCTTATTTAGTATTTTATGTAGAGACTGGGTCTCACTGAGTTGCTTAGCGCCTCACTGTTGCTGAGGCTGGCTTTGAACTCATGTTCTCCTGTCTCAGCCTCCCTAAGTGCTGGGAGTACAGGCTTGTGCCACCGCGCCCGGCTCCATTTCAAATTCTTGAGGTTTGATGAACTCCCATGTCATTGAACATATAGAGGTTCTTTTTTTGGGGGGGGGGCGGTACTGGGGATTGAACTCAGGGATACTCGACCACTGAGCCACATCCCCAGCCCTATTTTGTGTTTTATGTAGAGACAGGGTCTCACTGAGTTGCCGAGCACCTCACCTTTGCTGAGGCTGGCTTTGAACTTGTGATTCTCTCCCAAAGTGCTGGGATTACAGGCATGCACCACCGCGCCCGGATGTTGATGACTTTTAATTCCCTCAGATGGAAATGGATCTATTGAAAATACCAGCTATTATCTTTTGAAACACATAATATACATTCAAAAAATAGTTAAACAGGCCTGGTGAATAGTTTATCATAAAAAGTGCTAAGTCACATTATTAGGGTAAGAGTCAAGCAATTCAGTTTGTTGGTTTTTTGTTTTTGTTTTGCAGTAATAAGCTGCTGGTAAACAGTTGTTACCTGTGACTCTAAGCTCCACAAAGGAGTGGCTGCTGCATCTGTGTCAGAGCCGTGGAAGAGGTTCTTGACAAAAATGTGTTGGATGAATTTCTGAATGAACAGTTAGGTTAGTCTTGGAAGCCATAGCTTAGTGGAAGAATCTCACGGAACACACACCTTGAGGATTTGGTCCGGAAAACTGCTCTCTCCCTCCCTTTCCCTTGTCGAGAGTGATTAGCTTCAACAAATGCTCATCAGGTTCCTTTCCTCAGTCTGTTTTGCTTATGTTTGAGTCTTTGCAATTACATCTCTTAATGTGAACATTTCTAAAAGTACCATATTCTTTTGAGTCCCTATTTCCTTTGAACAATGGTGAGATCTTAAAACACAGAAGGTTTAAGATACAAACTCAAAAGTTCCTTGCAAATTAAAGTGAACTTGTATTTCTAGTATATTTTGTACTTACAGTAATGCATTAAGTCTACCTAGCCTCCAGTTTGTGAAAATAACATTTATAAAAGAAAAGAACTTGAAACTGATTAATAGACTGTTCTTAAATTATAAAAATCACTATAAAGCCCATTATTGTTTGATTTTCAAGTAGCCCATTAGGTCAGTAAATTCTGTGAAAAATAAAACCCCAAAACTGAATTATTTATGGGCAGTAACACAGACTAAACCATTGCTTTTACCACTAGACAGAGATACCAGTGTTTAAGTTGGTGATTAGATTTAATTAGGTGATTATGTTCTGGCTAACTGCTAATGCATTTTACTTGAAATTATTAAATACCTTTTGGTTGTTGTAATTTAGTTTTAAGAATAGAAAGAAAATCAGTCAAATGTCTATGTAAAGTCGGGCATGGTGGCACACTCCTGTAATCCTGGCAATGTGGGAGGCTGAGGCAAGAGGATCACATGTTTGAGGCCAATGAGACCCTGTCTGAAAAGTGAAAATTAGAAAGGGCTGAGGAGGGGCTGGGGTTGTGGCTCAGTGGCAGAGTGCTTGCCTAGCACATGTGAGGCCCTGGGTTCGATCCTCAGCACCACATAAAATAAATAAAATAAAGGCATTGTGTCCATCTACAACTAAAAATATATTTTAAAAAAATAAATAAAAAGGGCTGGGGATGTGGAGACTTAGCTCAGTGGTAGAGTACCACTGGCTTCAATCTCAAAAAAGAAAAGTCTATGTGAAACCATCTGAATGATTTGTGTGTGTATGTGTGTTTTTTATTTAATGTTTAAAATTTTTTTATTGACAGATAATTGTGCATGTTTATGTAATGATCATATTAGGGTGATTGGCATATCCATCACCTAAGGGATTTATCATTTCTTTGTGTTGAGAATATTCAAAACCCTCACTACTAGCTATTTTGAATGTGTTGTTTATATTTAAAATTGTTCATTTGTTTTTTTATTGGTCCTTTGGTTTTTGTACAGATATTTGTAGAACGCATGCTATGTACTATTTACTACCCTATATTTAAGGACATTGCATCTCTCTAAGCCGGCAGGTGAGTTGTGATGTGGTGGGCGAGCAACAGAGAGTGCAGGAAGAGACAACTAGCTCAGCCTTGGGAGGTCAGTGGGTGCTTGCTTCCTAGAGGAGGTGAGTCCTGGAGACCTGGAAGGCAGGGTATGACTTTACAAAGACTCATCCTTTGGGGCAACTATAAAAAGTTTAATATGAATGGGATAGAGAGATCTAGAAGGGGGAACAAGAGAATTAAGAGTGGAGAAATAAGCCAGGGTTGAGTCTGGAAGGCTCTTGTTTGACAAACCAGGCCCTTGGGCTTCATGGCGAGGTCTAGGTGGGCTTTGAGTAAGTTTGTTTTCAATTGAAAAACATAGACTGGATTTAGAAACAAAGCCATTTTTGACCTCATTGAACCATGTGTGTGTGGAGAGGCAGCAGGTTGAAGAATGAATGAAAAATGAAGAAGTGAAGGTAGTCGTTAAGAAGGTAGTTGTTAAGAAGTTATTTGTTTTATGAAACATTTAAGGTTTATATGTCATTAAGTGTACATAATTAGTATGAAATTATAGATTGATTATAAGAACAAATGAGAGGTTTACCATCATGTACAACAGTGTGTGTTAATTTTCCATCATGTGTTAATTTTAATTGTTTTTCTAACTGCATGAAAATTGGGGAGGCCAACCTGAAGTAAATATGCTTCGGGTTTATGGGCTGCCACAGAAGAAAATGTAAATCTTTTCCTTAAGATATGCTACCTTTATTTTCCAAGAGTATTGAATAACAATAATAATAATGTTAGGGGATAAAAAATGTTTTCTCCATAAAAAAGTATCTTTTTATGATCAAGGCTAATGTTTTCCATTTAAGAATCATGGCGCATCTGAGATACAATATGTTCCTACAAAGTTTTGTCTTATAATGACTAATTGAGAGAACTTAAAGGTAGATTATAATTACTTCTATAAACAAAAAGGATCATGGGAATCTAATTTTTAAAAATGGATTACTCATTTCATACAAGAATGCTTGACATTATAAAAGACACTGGCTATAGAAATTCTTTGGCTCTTTTATTCATGAATATTATTTGATTAATAAGAAATTGGCAAATATTATTATGCAAAGCAGCCCACCTCTACTTTAAGTACTATGTCTCCTACTTTTCTATACAAATTATTTTCTTTTAGGTTATAAGCATTAAAAATGAAGTACAGACCATGTTTCTGATGTTAAAACTGCTATAAGGGTTGGATTTACCTTGGAGATAAAGTAACTTCAGAATGCCTTACTTGCACAGCTTTCTGCCTAATTTTGTATTTCTAATTTCCCAGACCTTGTACTTAATTTTGTGTTGATAATGCCATATTCTTCTTGTAAAAAAGGGCCTCCAAGTTGTATAAATTTCAAAACCACAAAAATCTGGGGCTGCCAGTGACTTCTCTGTAATAGGTAATCCCTAGATAAAGAATCTCAATGTAATTATTTAAAGCTTCTGCTTTGAACTTTATTAAGAAAACAGAAGTACATTACTGAAGACAAGCACAAATTTTAAACAGGTGTTCATCAGTAGAGGATATTCTTAAAATAGCAATACAAGAGATTCATACAACTAAGTTATTTTATCATCGTGTAACTTGGTTGGCTAAGTAAAAGCCCACACTTTTTGAGGATTACTGTGGGTTAGGCTTTGGTTAATCGTGGTGATGCTTTGAAGTAGGACCTGTTACTGTGTGCACTGCACAGGTGAAGAGGCAGAGGCCTACAGAGCTGAGCTGGGTCTGGGACGGCCTGTTAAGCATGTATGTGTGGATCTCTGTTGTGTATTGTTCAAATAGTCAATACACACTGCTAAAGTGGTCAGGGTTGTCTGTTTGATACCCCCCAAAAACTTAACTCTGCAGAGAAATGGATCTTAAGTCAAATGCTGCTCATCACAGGGAATTATTAGAGGCCATGGCTAGATTAGGGCACATCCATGGCCATATAGGACAGGGAATTCAAACCTACTTCAAGAGTGAGTCTTGAATAGCCAAAGCAATCCTCAGTAAAAATAGTGAAGCAGAAGACATCACAATACCAGACCTTAAACTATACTACAAAGCTATAGTAACAAAAACGGCATGATATTGGCACCAAAGTAGACATGTACATCAATGGTACAGAGTAGAAGACACAGAGACAAACTCACATAAATAGTTATCTCATACTAGACAAAGGTGCCAAAAACATATACTGGAGAAAAGATAGCCTCTTCAACAAATAGTGCTGGGAAAACTGGATATCCATATGCACCAAAATGAAACTAAACCCCTTTCTCTCACCATGCACAAAAAAAACCCTCAAAGTGGATCAGTGACCTAGGAATTAGACCAGAGACATTATATCTAATAGAGGAAAAAGTAGGCCCAAACCTTCATCATGTTGGATTAGGCCCTGACTTCCTTAACAAGATTCCTAAAGTGCAAGAAATAAAAGCAAGAATCAATAAATGGTATGGATTCAAACTAAAAAGCTTCTTTTCAGCAAAAGAAACACTCAATGAGGTAAACAGCCTACATTATGGGAACAAATTTTTGCCACATGCACATCAGGTAGAGCACTAATCTCCAGGATTTATAAAGAACTCAAAAAACTTAACACCAAAAAAAAAACCAAACAACCCAATAAACAAATGGTCTAAGGAGCTGAATGGAAACTTCTCACAAGAAGATATAGAATCAATCGACAAATATATGAAGAAATGTTCAACATCTCTAGCAATTACAGAAATGCAAATCAAAATTATTCTTTCATCTCACTCCAGTCAGAATGGCAGCTATCAAGAATACAAGCAACAATAAGTGCTGGTGAGGATGTGGGGAAAAAGGCACAATCAAACATTGCTGATGGGACTGCAAATTGGTGCAACCTATCTGGAAAGCAGTATGGAGATTCCTTGAAAAACTTGGAATGGAACCACCATTTAATCCAGCTATATCACTCCTTGGTCTATACTCTAGACCAAGCATATTACAGTAATGCAGCCGCTTCAATATTTATAGCAGCACAATTCACAATTGGTAAACTGTGGAAGCAATCTAGATGCCCTTCAATAGATGAATGGATAAAGAAACTGTGGTATTTATACACAATGGAATATTACTCAGCAATAAAAGAGAATAAAATTATGGTATTTGCAGGTAAATAGATGGAATTGGAGAACATCATGCTAAGTGAAGTAAGCCAATCCCAAAAAACCAAAGGCCAAATGTTTTCTCTGATTAGTGGATGCTGATACATAATGGGGGTGGGAGTAGGGAGCATGGGAGAAACTCAGGAAGTTTGGATAGGGCAAAGGGGAAGTAGAGGAGGGGAGGGGACATGGGGGGTAGCAAAAATGGCGGAATAAGATGAACATCACTACCCTAGGTACGTGTATGAAGACATGAATGGTGTGACTCTATCTTGTTTACAACCAGAGAAATGGAAAATTGTGCTCCATATGTGTACTATGACTTGAAATGCATTCTTTTGTTTTCAAAATAAATTAAAATAAAAAAAGAGCGAGTCTCTATGGAGAGTTATTGCTGTATATAAATGAAGATTTATGATTTTGCCACATTTTAGATGATGGATTCTGTATCCAAGCCGTCTGATTCTTTTGCACCCCAGGAAAGTATCAAATTACTCAAAAATCTACTGGTTGTAACAAATCAGAATCATGTTAGTGCATTTGAATAGCTATCATGAAAATGACATTCTAAGAGAGGAAGGATAAAGGTGTAAGTCTTCTGATAAAATAAAATGAAGGAGGTTGGTTTAAATTAACTATGGCCATAGGGGGGGAAACATAATATGTTTAATATACCCCCCCTTTAATAGTTATTTTAAAAAATGTGATCCAGAGACTGTTGTCATACAATCAGCCTGGTACATTTGGGGTCTGAAATACTCCATGTATATAGGACTTGTGGTAGATATAACCAGATTTATTCTACAGTCACCCACGAGTAGCTGAGCAGTTCATCCCGTGTTTTGCCCACCTGCCAAAGCATTTATATTACCAAATGGAATCATGTTATTCTGTAGAAACAAAAATGTGGTTAATTGAATCCTTCTGTGGTGATCCTGTTTTCAGATTGGTTCCTGATCTTTAGAATTCTTTCTAGAAGCCTTGAAAGGGTTTAGTTGTTTATTATAGGCCTTTTCCAGACTTGTAAGCTCCCCCACTTCCCATTTTCCTCCAGCAATATTTTATTTTAAAAGAGCACCTGGTACTTTAAGTGTAATTTATTTTTATATTTCAAACCTGAGCTCTAATTTTTTTAAAAAAAGTAAAAATGCCAACATCTGGAGAATTTACTTAGTTTTAGCAATATCTTTCTTTTAAGTAGTTTGATTTTGTCTTCTTTCCTACTCTTTTCTGATTATAAAATTTTCTTGGGAACTTTGGTAGGAAAGAGATTTGAAACAAGTGAATTTTTAAGGGCTCTTATCACTCTGTAAAATTATTCCATAATCCGTTTCTTAGGTCTTGGCATTTGATAAGTTACCCCCTCTCCAAAAAATAAAGTCTCCTGTTAGGAATGTACGAAATCATTTTATAGCTGAAAGAACTGCTTCTGAATGTTATGTTTACCCTAAATAGCTGACAGATTTATCCTTCCAATAACCTCCCACCCTTGTCCCCAACCCCCTACCCACTAATTTTGTCTTATTTAGTCAAGAATAAATAACAGTTTGCGATGGCCCTTGGGAACTATGAGATGCTCTCAAGCGGAATTTAAATTTCTAGAAGCAATCATCTCAATTTGTCATATTTTGGGATCCTAGCCATGTATACTTAACATTATTCAACCACCATTCAAAGTCATATCTCTAGGAAAGAACAGGTCTCGCCACATAAATTTAGTCTCTGAATGAAAGCCAACATGAGTCAAACAGACGCAACTAATTGGGTCTTTGCTGTAAAGAGCTTTAAGGAATGTTTGTTAGCAAGTTGCAGCATAATTGTGCAAATTTGATAACAAAATATAAAAATATAAAATGTATGTAACCGTGGGGTTACTTATTTGGAGGTACCCAGTGGGAGAGTTTAGCAGAAAGATTGGACTTTTTATCTTAGAGTATTAAATGTAAAATGACATTAAAAATGTCTTTGGATTGATCCAGTGTGCCTTTTCATTACAACATGCCTTAGTATACTTAATGTGAAGGGTAGAGCCGGATGACTGGACTTGGAAATTAAGCCATCTGCATTCCTGATGTTTTCATTCCCTTATTCCCTCATTTCATACATGTATAGTTATTTAGAACATGGGTAAAAGTCAGAACTGACTTTTCATTTCAACAGTGTTTGCATAGGACTAATAGGAGTGCCACCTTGGTAGGTAGCTCTTTGGATTTAATACTTTTTATCCCAGAGAGGGGATCATGCAACTGCTGGGAATGAAGTGTAGGTTATAATTCTTAGTCAGTGTTGATCTAGGCTACATTCCAAACAATGAACTAGTGGTGAAAGTCCCTAGGTGCTATTACTAATCTCCATGGCCTCTTAGGTTCCTTTTGTTTTTCTTCTCATTATATTATTAACTGTGTATTGTCAGGGGATATTTCAAACTCCCAGAATGGAAGCACAATGTAAAAACAATTTATGGTGTTACAAAATTCCTTATCTTACATAGGGTACTCATATTTGACATATGCCATCATTGAACTCTAGATAACTTTCTGTAAATTTGTTAAATTTCTGAGAATTTTCTCCTGATACCAAATTTTAATTTTTATGACTTCCTGGCTCATTTATGTTACATCTGTGGCCACATTTCAATGAGACATTTAAAAATTTCACCGGTGAGCTACATCACCTAGCATAGTTGAATGTTCTTGTATTGAACCCCATGGTCCTTCTTGAGACTTAGTCTTCCTGTTAAAAAAGTGCCAGATTCACCATAAAGAAAAGTGTGAAGCTGATAAAAGTTGTATTATCTGATGTGGTTAATATGCAATATTACTTTTCTAAATACTATACTTAATTTTCCTTTTAAAATTATTCATTATATATGATTATTGTAGAAAATAATGACAGGCCAAAAGATACGAATTAAAATCATCTAAAATCTCACTAAGAGGTAACAGGGTAACAAATATCAATATTTTGAAGTATGTCCTTTAGTATCTTTCTATTTATACTTATATATTATGTATATACACATACACATATATAAGTATAAATATATATATAGTAAATGAAGTCATACTGTGCCTACTTACATTGTGTTTTTCTCTCCCATTTAACATTACTGTTAACACAGTAATATAATGTTTGCATAATGCTATATTGTATAGATTGCCATAATTTAAAGATTTTTTTTATTTGCAGATGAACACAATGTCTTTATTTTATTGCTTTGTATGTGGTGCTGAGGATCGAACCCAGGCCCTCATGCATGCGAGGCAAGTGCTCTACCGCTGAGCTACAATCCCAGCCCCAGATTGCCATAATTTAGACAGCCAATATCTAATTATTGATCAGCTTAAATTGTTTCCAACTATATTTTATTTTAGAGTTTTCTAACCAGTGTCTATATATAAGTCTTGTGCATTTGACTATTTTTTAAATTTCTAGAAGTATAATTCCTAGGTTATTAAGTATATATTAAAGCTTTCGATCTCTTGCCAAATTGTTCTCCAGAAATATTACATTAATAAATTATTCCTCCTGTTTAACATGACTGATCTTTCATCCCATACTCTTTTTTTTTTTAAATATTTATTTAGTTGTAGATGGACACAATGTCTTCATTTTATTGTTTTGTATGTGGTGCTGAGGATCGAACCCAGGGCCTCACGCATGCAAGGCAAGCGCTCTACCACTGAGCTACAATCCCAGCCCCTCATCCCATACTCTTTTTATCTTTGACCTTCTCACATCACATACATGGCTGTTCTGGTTTATACTACATTAGTGAGTAGTGAGGTTGAATGCCTTTTCATATATTTACTCGTCTACCTATAATTTTTATTAGATTGTCTTTTCAGTGTTTGGCCTACTTTTCTATTAAATCTATTTGCAGGATTTGAAAACTCTAACAACCCTTTGTCTATTAGATATGATATGCTTTTTAACTTTGTCATTACCTTTTAAAGTTTGTCATATTTTTGATGAACATTTTAAATATTTAATATCTACATTAACATACATCTAATAACTTCCTGGTCAATGGTGGTTTGCATATACAACAGTGGTTTCGTAAAATTATAATGGAGCTGAAAAATTCCTATTGCCTAGTATTTTGACTGTACATTTTCTATGTTTAAATATATAAATACTATTGTGTTACAGTTGCTTACAGTATTCAGTATAGTAATATGCTGTATAGGCTTATGGCTTAGGAGCAATAGGCTATACTATATAGTTTATGGTACTCTATCTAGGTTTTATAAGTGCATTCTATGCTGTTTGCATACTGACCAAATTGCCTAACATCTCCGAATGTAGTACACATGACTTTACTTTAAAAATTAAATATATCATTTGTACAAAAGTCTGTATAAATAACACACCCACATTATTTGAATGATAATAAAACAAGTAACCCTGTCCTATTGTATATGTGTGAAAGATGTATTCCTGAGATATGTATTGCTTGGTCATAGGGTATATATATATTTTCTGCTTTTAAAAAAGGTAACTTGTGTCGGGTGTTGTGGTGCACGCCTGCAATTCCAGTGACTCGGGAGGCTGAGGCAGGAGGATCACAAGTTCAAAGCCAGCTTCAGCAATAGTGAGGTGCTAAGCAACTCATTGAGACCCTATCTCTAAATAAAATACAAAATAGGCCTGGATATGTGTTCAGTGGTCAAGTGCCCCTGAGTTCAATCTCCAGTACCAAAAAAAAAAGAAATTGTTTTTCAAAGGATTGCATTATTTTGCACACTTACACTGAGTTCTTATTATTCCATATGAGTATCAACATTTGATATTATCAGACTTTAAAATGAGTGAAAATTGTAAAATACTATCTAATTGTATTTTTATTTTAATGTAGACCTTTTTTTTCCATATAGTTCTTGGGCATTTGTGGATGTGCATCTGAAGGGTACCTTTTCATGTCTTTTGGTCATTTTTCTATTGGTTGTCTGGTTTTTATTTTTTTGATCAAAAGTATTTTAATATATATTCAGATAGCAATACTAAATCAGGTTTATGTGTGAAAATGCCTCACTTCATTTCATGACATTCTTTTTGTTGTTATAATTTAATTTTATTAAGCTTTACTTCCTGATTTGTATTTTTGATTTCTTGCTTAAAATCTTTTTACACCCTGAAGACAGAAAAATGTTCTGTTTTTTCCTCAAAGGCATACAATTTTGGCTTTCATTTTTATGGTCCCCTATATGTATGGAATTTTCATGAATAATTTCACGTGCTGTGGTAATTGCATCCCTGACCTCAGTTCTTCATCCCTCTCTTACTGATATAATTTTGCCTGTGGTTTTAAATTCCTCCCATAAAATTAGATGATATTTCCCCAGTTTTTAACCTGGGATCAGTGCTGTGACTTGCTGTAGACAACAGAATGGGCAGAAGACATCAGTTTGAGCTCAGGCCGTAAGAGGCCTTGCATGTTTCTGCTTCTTCCATCGCTGTGAGGAGAATATGTCTGACCTAGACCACTAGTCTCAACAGGAGGAGGATTGCCCCAGCCAAGCATACTAACTAGAACCTGTTGATTTAAATTGAATTCTAGATGACTTGTAGACTTGTCAATGATAATGAATCATTGGTAGTGTAAGGGGCTAAGTTTGAAGTGGTTTGTTCTGCAATATTTAGCTGATACAGGTACTGATCTAATTTCTTTTTTTTTTTTCTTATATATGGAAATCAGTCATCTCACTTGTCAATATATAGCATGTGTCAGTCTTTGGTTTTGTTTTTGTAAGTGTTTGCCTGGTATGTTCTTTGAAGGAGAGGGCATAATCATTTTTATTTATAGTGATTATTGTTGATTTTAAATTCAATGCTACCATTTTAATTTTCTGTCTTAATTTTTTTCTGTTTATTTCTCTCCTTTTGGATTGGTTTGTTATGTTGTTTTCTTCATTTCACCTTTTCCTCTTCTAGTTTTTAATTGTATGTACTATTTCTATTAATTTATGATTATTTTAAATTTGTATGTACAATATAAATTTTATTTTATTTTTGTTCTATTTTTTAAAAAACTCCACAAATTAGACATTGTTTTCATTGCAGTTAATGTTTTTTCATTTACCCACAGGCTTACTATAGTTTTCTCTTGGTATTTCCCACTGCATATCAGATCTTTCTTTGGGGTTTTGTTCCAGAGTGTTTCTTTCAGAACTGCCTTTAGACTGAGTGCAGTGGTGCATGCCTTAATCCCAGTGGTGGGGGAGGCTGACGCAGGAAGATAGAGAGTTCAAGACCAGTCTGGGTAACTTACAGTACCCTGTCTCAAAACAAAACGGTGAAAAGGGCTCAGGATGTGGCTCAGTGGTAGAGTACCCCTGGGTACAATCCCCTTACTAAAGTTCCTTTAGTAAAGATATGTGAGAGGCAAGCTCTCCATTTTTGTGTATCTGAAAATGTCTTCATCATGCTTACCTTGAAAGGTACTTTTTCTGGATATATAATTCCAGGTTCAGGGTTATTGTCATTTGGCATGTGGAAGAGACTTTTCTATGATTTGCTGGCTTTTACTGTTACTCTAAGTTGTCAGTGGTCATTTTACCTGTTCATTTATAGATAATTTCTCTGATTTGTTTTAACATGTATTTAACTCAGGTAAACTATAGTTTCACATCATTCTAGATATGGATTAAGTTTTATTTCTCTCTCTTATTGTTATAATTCCTGAATCTGAGGATTTATGCCTTTCTACAATTCTAGCAATTCTGTTGCATCTCCTCATTGTCTTTATTTTTTTGTTTTGTTTTTTGGGGGGCTGTGAGATATATATATATACATACATACATATATATATATATACACACACACACAATAGCAATATATATATTGCTATTGTGTGTGTGTGTATGTGTATGTGTGTGTTGCTAGAGATCTAACCCAGAGCCTTGAACATGGTAGGCAAGCACTCTACCATTGAACTACACCTCAGCCCTAGGTATATCTCTGTCCTATTCTCTCTCTTCTGTGTCTCTTGATGACTCCTGCACGTGTCAATCTTTGATTCTTGTAGATGCTTATGGATACTCAGATTTTTCCTCTTGTTCACTGATTCTCTCTTCAGCTCTCTAACTTAATAATTAACTTGACAAGTTTCCAATATTAATTGTGATAGTTCCATTCCTATAAAGTAATATTTTGTCTTTTTCAAGCTTGCCCACGTTTTTATAGTTGTTTCTTCATCACTTTCAATTTCTGTGAGTCTGACTGAATTATTTGGTTATTCAGCTGACTCTTCTTCATAATGTCTTGCTTCCTTATAGTTTTATGATTTTTATTTGTGAGCACACAATGATTGGAACTCTATCTGTGGGTAGTTTATAAGGCCTGGGTTGAAAGTACCTTCTATAGAGAGAATTTCAGTTTGATTCCATGAGTCAACTGGATACTGCAAAATCAAGAACCACCATAACTGATTTTAACCTTAAAATTCTTATTTTTTTATCAGGCCATATGGATTATTCTCTTATCACACCAAAATGAAAGTTGCCCTGTGGTTATGAGTTCTCAAGGAAATTTCTTCTTCATTCAGAATCTAGTCTTTGCTTTGTGGGTTAGGAGGACATTTCTGTTGTTGGTGTTGATTGTTTTTAAAATTTACCTTTTTCACGAAGAAGATCTCCTTTAAAGATTTCAGTTTTATGGAAATACATCAATCTTAATTTTGTTCCACATTAAAATAGAAATCCCCAAACTTTTAGAAATCAGAATTTTTTTAAAAAATGCCTGCAAGCAACTGCACATTTTAATGCTTGATTATTTTTTCTGGAATCCAGCTTTTATATCATTTTTGCTTCTGAAGAATTCCTTTACTTCCTTGCTATCTAAGCTATGTTCTAAAGGAAATTTTTAAATGTTTTATTGAGATTTAGATATCTCATATAGAAACAGTCCTTGGAGCACACCATATTGCTGGAATTGTATGTCTAGAAATTTAATAATTTGATATAGTCAAAGATATCAACATTTTCTCTTATGGATTTTATTTTTGATGTTAAGCTTAGGAACTTCTCTTGAAGAATATTGGAACGTTCATATATATCTTCTTTTTGTAATTTTATGTTTTAAATGTTTAAATATTTAAATCATTTTGAATTTATCTTAGTGAAACATGAGAAATAGGAATTTAATATTTTTTCTCAAAGAGTTAACTTGTCTTAACAGCTGAATAAGCTGTCAAAAATTGGATGTATGAAATAATAAAGGCTAATATTATTATCAACGAAAAGCATTGTTTTGAGAAGTTATAAGCATATGTGTTAGTTGTATAATATGGAAAATCAATTGTGAAAATTAGTGGCTTGTGTTTTTTAAAGTATCTTAATTTCCTTTGTGCTCTTTGAAAGAGGAGAGACTTGGTTTTATTTGCCAGCATCCATTGTGGAAGATAGCTTTGTTCTAAAAAATTCCCAGGATACATAAAATAGGGCATTAAAATAGGACAAAATATTTTTGCTGACCATATATATATATATATATATATATTTTCTTTCTGTTTTTCTAAAATCAGAATCTTGCATATATTGGATTTCCCCTTGTGACCTAATTATTGGTGGCTTAGTAGAGAATTAGAAACAGACACACATTAATTTGGAATGGAAATATTGAACTTTCTTATTTCCCCAGGGATGGGGGCTGTGAGGATGGAGGGAGGGATGCATGGATAACTCATATGGAAGATTATATGGCTTTTCCTATATTAAATTTATACTTTCTAATCAAGCTTCTTATTATCTATTATATGGAATTCTTTCCACGTAAACTAGAAATTCACGGTACTAAGAAGTAAAATTAACTTCCAATTGAAATTTACATGGCCTCAGACCTATGTGGGAATTTCGTGCATTTTGCACTGTGGAAACAATCTCAATCATTCAGGAATTATTTGTTGATTCCTTCAAACCCCATTCTGGGCCTTCCATTGGATAAAAAGAGATTTCAGTCTTCACTGACTTATAATGTGGGGCAATAGTTTAGTTTTATTAATAGAATATATAAATCATTATTTACACTAAAAAAAGAGCCAAAATGTAGAAGTACATTTGAAACTAAAAGAGTATGTAAGAGGCTTGAACTTCTCTGGTACTTCTGGGTTTTGTAGTGTGTTTAACTTATAGTTAAAGGTTTGTTATTGCCTTGCCCTGAAGTTAGAGATGAAAAGGTTAGATAGAGGAGTGAATCAGTATTGCTTTTATGGTTGTGTTGGAAGTTACTTTATGGACTACATTTCTGGAAGCTTGTTTACTCGTGATTTTTTTTTTACTTATAAATCCACAGCTTGATATCTTTCAGATGTCCACCATGTCCGCTGCAGTGTTAGGAACATAGTAGGCATTCCATAAACACCTGCATATTAACAAGAAGGAGAGCATAGTAAAGTACCATCCTGTTTATTTTAACTTTCTGGCTGATTGCATTCTAGATAAATCATGGTTTATTGTAGAGAGAAAGACAGGATCTGATGGAATTTAGGAAAGATGTGGAAAGGGGAGTTTGTCTAGCAGGTCAGGAAATTTGAACCTGTTGTCAAGTGTTGTCAAAGTCTTTCCTGTTCAATGTTATGAGGTGTGTATCCATCATTCACTTTAGTTTCTTTTTATGTGAGCTTAAACTTTAGGTGATTTCTTAACTAGTGCTTTTTCATTTCACATCGGGCTTTTCAAAAAGTGATTTGCATTTTGTTTTACAACAGCTGCCCAAAATATTCTTGAAAAAGGAGGGCTGTGTTCACCTTTAATACTTAAAAATCAGTTGGAGGCAGTTCAATTAAGCATGAGTATGTGTTTGCAAGAAAGTAAAACATAACCAGAATGAGGAACCTCTGTTCTCAGAGGCTTATTGCATATCATTTATGCTTGAAAAAACAGAGTGAATTTATTTGTTTTAATGTCCAAAAACTTTGACCTGCAAGTTAAAAGGAGCTAGCTGACCAATAAAGTAAAAATAGCAGCAAACTTATTTTTTACATCTCTTCATCAGAGAGCATGTTGAAACAGTTTGAAATAATTTTTCTAGAGTCAAAAGCACATTTAGAATGTCTTTGCTGATAAATACTGAGTGTTGGCCAAATTATCTGAATAACCCAGGTCTCCAAAGCCCACCCTGGAGGTAAAGGAGAGTTATTGTTATTATTTTGTTCGTTTAAATGATCCAAATAGCTTATCTTTCTAATTCCATGATACCCAGTAATTGCCCAATCTGTATCCGGCCCCTATTGCCTGTGGATTGAGTTCTATGAATGAAAGAAGGAGCTGAGGGAATGGTGTTAGGAATCATTGGTGAAAGCTCATTTTACTTAAAAAAATGTTGTTTTTAAATTAGAGATGATACATGATAACTTAGCTAAACACAAAGAAATCCTGATTCATCTCCTTATCCATCTATATTTTGTTGATGAGTCCTGGGAGATTGTGCTCTCATTTTCTGTTTTCTCTGGAGGAGTAGGTGGGTCTTCATTTGCTCTGATGCTCCCTTCCAGGCCTCTAATGAAGGCGGGCCTCTTTCCCAAGTGACTTCCTTGTTATCTTTTAGAAAAATGCTGATGACGATATCCTTTTTTTTTATTACTCTTTAAACTGAGCCTCTCCATCCTTTCTCTATTGAATATGATAACATTTGATTATTTAATATGTAATGAGTAATTTTGGGTCAAACAAGAGCCTCTCCCTTCCTGCCAGTCATTTTACAGCTGTAGATGTACCCAAGAAAGCATAATAGGGAATACGATTCACACTTTTAGCCAAGTTATTCATTTTAGAATCTGAGTTTGATTATGGAAACACTGACATTGATAAAATGGCCTTTTGATAATTAGGCACTTTTGCTTTATTCTTGGTATTATGCCATGTACACTGTGGGGTATAAATGCTTAAGATGTCCTCACTGTCACAACCTTACAGTCTAGATGACTGTAAGGTTGTATTTACATCTGAATATTCAGCAATTTAACAGTAGTGGAGGACAGATTAGGATTGAATGCCCCAAACAAGTAGTATAAACAGCAAGTATCATGAGAAGTTGAGTATCAGAAGAGGACATTTAACCTAAACAGTAGAGTCACATCTTACTAAGGAATAAGGAGGTAAAGTCAATACACAGTCTAAAAATTATGCAACGTCAATACCCTCAAAAGTCTCTTAAACTCGTAAGTTTCAGCATATGAAGGCACATATATTGTTCCATTGGATACTGACACATATTCTCTCTCTGTCAGAAATTTCTGTACACTTAGTGTTTCCCTTTCTATAGAAATAGATCGCTAAAGAAATTTCCTTGAGTTTATCTTTTTTTTTTTTTTTTGTACCAGAGATTGAACCCGGGGGTGCTTAACCACTGAGCCACATCCCCAGCCCTTTTATATATTTTATTAGAGACAGGGTCTTGCTGAGTTGCCTCGCTAAGTTGCTGAGGCTGGGTTTGGGGTTTGAACTGGCGATCCTCCTGCCTCAATATCCCGAGTTGCTGGATTATAGGTATGCTCAACCTTGCTTGGCTTTGAGTTTATCTTTAAACCTGATAATCAGCCTCAGTGTCAGGAGCTGCTTCTACTATAAGGGTGTGTGTGCATGGGCAGTGAAGGCTCTTTCAGTGGGGCAGAGCACAGAATCATCCACATTGCACAGATCTTTCTCGTCCTTTCCCTGAAGCTCATAGAGGCAAGTTAACATACGTTAAATGTGCACATGTTGTGTTCTGCTATATATAAGTTACATGTACTCTTGCCTTCTCTTTATCTCCTTATGGGAAATAAGTTTGTTTTTGTTTGGTTGTATTTGACATTTGTGTGGCTTACTTAGCTCAGCACATTATTTTTCTGTTTCTTTAAAAATGATTGAGTCTATATTATTCAAGAATTTTATAGTTTCCTTTATCATTTACCTATATTTTTCCTTCTTACCCTTTTAGTTTCATGGAAGGAATATACCCTACCTGTTCTATAGCTAAAATTGCCATCTCTCTTGCAGTTCCCCTTTTTGTTTCCTCTAGGATTTCATCACCCAAAAGATTTTCCTATTAGCAAATATTTATAGAACACCAAGTAGGATGCAAAGTGTTGAACTAAGCTTTGAAGTACATGAAAAGGGAAGACAGGGACTTTCAGTAGCTCCAAGTGCCACGTCAAAATGCCAAACCAGTGAGATGGAGGGAAAGCGCTGTGGCTATTCAGAGGAGGGAGACACTGCTGGTTAGATAGAGTGGCCTGAAAAAGCTGAGGGAGGGGAATGGGATTGAGCTACACTTGGGATGTGGGTAGGATTCAGATACAGTAGGCAGGGTGCATTCATCATCGTATTCATTCAAATCAGATAAGATAAATGCATACTAGCTGGTGCTGGTCCTTTGGAGCTTGCAGTGATGGAGACAAATAGGTGCAAGGATAATTCTCAACACAGTGTGGTAAAGGTGCTTAAGCTGGGATTTGAACAAAGTCTCATGGGGTCATAGATTATGAGGACCCTGCTGAATTCTGGTGAGAGGTTAAGAACAGAAGGGTCATTTCAGTTGTACCTTAAAGGTAGATAAAGGCTTGTTAAGGCACAGAAGGGAGAAAGAGCACTTTAAAGCAAAGAAAGCACTCTGCCCAGGCATGGATCTGGAAAAAGCAAGAAGCCTACCACAGCAGTGATAAAGGGTTGGGGGCCAGAGGTTATGGCATGGATGCAGAAGTAGATTGTGAACGGTTTTCCATGTCTGGGGAGGACTTACATTTCATTTTGTAGTTAAAGAGGAGTCAGAAGAAAACTTGAAGCCACAAAATAACATTATACAGGAAAAGGCATTTAAGTATAGAGGCCCTAAGAGCAGCTAAGAGGCTAGAAGCTACACAGAGCCAGGATTGTGTATAATTCCCCTTGATGTGCCCAGCACATAGCACTTATAGGTGCTTTATAATATTTTACTGAATTAAAGATTTTGTCAGCTGAATAGTCTAAGGAAAGCACGAGAGCTCAATCTAGGGCCTTAGCAATGGAAGTGAAAGAGGAGGTCAAAGTGAGGCTTGTGAGATGGAGTCCTTGGAGACTGTTGTCCAGTCCCAGGTGGTGGGAAGCAATTAAGAGAAAGAGAAAGTTAAAGATAATGCCAACACTTCTAACTTGGGAGACTAGATGGGTTTGTCAAAGATCAAAGCAAAACACAGAAGACTATGGGTTTGGGGCACTCTTTTGGAAATGATTTTTTAAAGGGATTGTGGATATCCAGAGAAACTATGTCCAGTGGGCAATGAGCAATACAGATGTGGACAGTGGGACTGAGATCAAGACTGGGGACATAGATTTTAGAGTCATAAGCAGAGCAGATGTATTGGGGCCACATTGGAATGGCCACTCTATGGGGAATGTTCTGAGTTGAATAGTGTCCCTCCAGATTTCATGGCTGCACACACACACATGTGCACACACACATACGCACATTCACACGCACACTCTCACGCATACACACACGTTCTCTCTCACACATACTCATTCTCTTTCTTTCACACACACACACACACACACACACTCATGTTCTCTCTCCCTCTCTCATACACACACACCAGAAGACCATGTGAAGACAGAGGCAGATATTGCCGTGATGCATGTATAAACTAAAGAACACCAAGGATTGCCAGAACCTGCCAGGAGATAGGAAGAGGCCAGGAAATATCCTACAGCTTTCAGGGTGAGCATAGCCTCGCCAGCACCTGGGTTTTGGACCTTTAGCTACCCGAATTGTTAAAGAATATAAACTGGGCGTGGTGGCGCACGACTTGGGAAGCTGAGGCGGGAAGATCCCGAGTTCAAAGCCAGCCTCAGCAACAGGGAGGCGCTAAGCAACTCAGTGAGATCCTGTCTCTAAATAAAATACAAAATAGGGCTGAGAATGTGGCTCAGTGGTTGAGTGCCCCTGAGTTCAATCCCTGGTACCCCAAAACAAAACAAAACAAAAGAATATATACCTGTTGTCCTTAAGCCACCTGGTTTGTGGTGGCCTTTGGAGATGAATGCAAGGACCATGGAGGAACTAGATGCTGGCATGTGGGCAGCCCTGAGGGAGGGGAGCAGGCAGAGAGCAGGATGGCTTTGAGCTATTGCCACATCTCCAATCTTTTGTCTTTTCCCTCCCTTGTCTCCAAATCGTATTTATTCTCCTATTTGTAAAGGACAAAGCAAATAACCCTGGGTCTAATCTGCTGCCCCTTGCCTTCTCCCCTGTGGCTACAGCCTCACTTTCCTCACTGCTCACCCTCTGGGATTTGATTCTCTCCTTCACTTCCTGAATAGCCTATAACTTGTTATATCCAGTGTCTTCTGTTTCTCCTCATTTTTCTTGACCTCATGTATCTCCGCGTCATTAATATCATTTCTGATATTCTCTGTCCCTGTGAAAGCTCTTCTTCCTATGAATTCTCCTTGCTGTATTATTCCAGTTCTTAAATTACATTTCAGCCTCCCCAGGGTTCTTTCTTGCTGCTGCTGCATAATGTGCATGAGAGATTTTCTTGGTTTAACTGTAACTTCTATGATTCCCTCTCTCACTCAACGTGTATAATTATTTGTTGAGAGAATTAATTGTGAATTAATGCAATACCTTTCAATTCCACCCAAATCCTTCTTCACATCTGAGCTCTGTCAGTCCTAATCTAATTTTGGTCAGGAATATTGAGCCTCAACTCTAATTCAGTTCTGTTTAAAATTCCTTTTATTTTATTTTAAATGTTTTGTTAAAAGGTCATTGAAGAAAATTCACAAAGAAAAAGAAGAGGGAGAAGAAATTATCCAATATTTCCTTTTATCTCTTTTTTTTTACATAGAGAAATTTTTGTTTTTTTTAGAAGTCTAGTGATAAGCAAGCATTTTATATGTATGTATCTATAATATACATGAATCATCTGCTTTTTACTGTGGTATAAGCATTTTGATGTTATTAGCAATGTTCATAGATATGTCACATGGCTATATGGTATTCTGTGGAGAGGCTGTATTATTTTTCCCTTAACTATTTTTCTGTTGTTTAACATAAATGTTCTTTCTCTGTTTTTCTGTTACAAATAGTATTACAGTAAATATCTGAGAACACAGATTCTTCCTAGTCTCTTTTTTTAAAATTTGTAATTTTTTTGGATCTAAGGCATAAACATTTAAAAAACATATATTGTTAAGTTGCTTGCAACAGGGTTCCACAAACTGGCACATCAGCCATCTACCAGGGTACCTGTTGTACTACAGCCCTGCTAAAATGCTCACTGAAATTTTCTACTCTTGACAGGCACAGTGGTGCATGCCAGTAATACCAGTGACTCTGGAAGCTGAGATAGGAGGATGGCAAGTTCAAGTCCAGCCTCAGCAATTTAGCAAGGCCCTAAACAACTTAGTTAGACCCTGTCTTAAAGAAACAAAAACTAAAAAATAAAAAGGGATGGGGTTGTGGCTCAGTTATAAAGTACCCTGTGTTAAATTTCTGGTACCAAAATTTTTTCCCACTCTTTAAGTATTGGACTTGTGTTTTTTTTTTGTAAGAGCATTGATAATGGTGTATCTTAGAACACAGTATACAATTTAGATATTTTTGTGATACATGCATATTAATGACTGATAGAAATAAGTTGATGACAGCATTTACTTAGAAGCAGAATGTCACAAAAGGAAAGATTGGAAAAGAAAATTTGGTGTGCTTTTAGAGGCAGTCTCTTTAAATCTGTAAGACGGAATTTTGGCATGGATTTTTCTGTAACTCCTCTGCAGAATAAGAAAATATTCTTCATTTCTTAATTTTAAGAAGAAAAACAATTCCAACACAGAGGCAGTAGTTTTCTTTCTCAGAGACAGGAGATTTATATATCCTCTAGCAAACGTCTTTCCAGAGGCACGTGCCGATGAACATTTACTGATATGCTTGTAATCTGCTGGTCAAATGAAGCGATTGTTTAGCAAAGCTTACATGAGAGAAGCGTGCCTTGCCCCTGTGTAGGTATGCACCACTTGTGATGTGTTGGTTCAAAATGGCAATTAAATTCTTCCTGCTAGTTTATACAGTGTTCTCTGAGTTTATAGATGAACTGTTTATGTATTTGTAGAGTCCTTTCAAAGAATCTGAGAGCTGATATTTTACAGGAAACAATCCATGTATTACCAAGTCGGATTTCTGGAATCACTTTCTCATAACTTCATGCGTTTCAGGTTAGTGACACTTGAATAAAAGTTAAAATATAGATACTTGAGAACACATAACTGGTTATGTTCTGTATTCTGAAACTTTTGGAAAAAAAATCAAACCACTAGTGATATGCTAAAAGCTCAATTTTGTAAAATGTTAAGCATTCATGAAAGGAATAATGAAAGAAAAGCTGATTTTCCTGCCAGGCCTGTGGTCAGCAGCAGTGCTCTGGCCTGATTACTTAAGCCCATGTTTTTCCTAAATCAGTCATGAATCAGTAATTATCAAGTTTTGCAATACTAGGCGATTCTCTTGAGAATAACAAATGATTTGTAATGTTAAGTTGATAGCATTTTAAAAAGAAATAATTTGGCTTCTCATAATGGGTTTCCCTGGGCACTGGGCAGAACCTCTATTGATTTAATAGGACTTTGTCTGTGGAAGCTTTGTAGATTTACCTCTCTTACATGATCAAATAGCATATATTTGCTTTCTTTCCCCACAAAAATAAGAATGGTGCTGGTGTGTCACTTACTGGTTTCACTTCTATTCATTTGGCTAAACTACTTAAGCCACAGTTTAGTCCAAAAAAAAAGAAAAAAAAAAAAAAAAAGAAGCAAAAAACAAACAAACAAATGAAAAATCAGAGAAGTCATAGATGAAAATTTAGGAATCAAGATTTTTTTTGGTTCATTTAGTTTCTTTCAGCATGGTTTGGGACAACCTGTGGACCCCTGTTTTTTTCTCTTGTAAGATGTTCTCCTTTGTGCATTGGGATTATAGATCTTACAGTTAGAAGGGACTCAATGAAAATTTTCTAATTCAGTGCCCTGGTTTTTGAAGCTCATAGGAGTTTAAAAAACAAGCGAAACAAACCAAACCTGTCTCAGTTACTGACCTCAGAATTGGTCGAACAGGAATTAAACGTGGGCTCTTATTCTCACTTGACTGTATCTCGATACCCCCCCACCACACACCAGTGCAGTGACACTGATTTAGATTCAAGTTTCCTGTGAATTCCATCCATGTGGTTTGTCATGGTGTGCCATGTGATGCCAGGATTTCACACAGGTCCTTGGTTGTCCAGAACCCATAGGCTGTCGTTACTCCTTTGCAGTCACTGTCCTATGGCCACATACTCTACCCAGGAGGCCTGTGTGACAGGTTACTCCATGCCCTGCTTGTTTACCTTTGGAGATACTCTTCTTGGGTATATCTGTGACAACACCTTTGCTTGGAGTTTCCCAAGAATCTTAATGTGACATTATTGAGGAACTGTTGTGGGGAGGATCCAGAGCTGGCATCAGAGGAGCCTTTTGAAATACTTTAGAATCCTGTATATCTCTTCTTCAAGGGGCTACATTGCTAGTGAGGTCTTTGCCTTGGGGTGCCCCTTGTTTAATGGCCATGGTCCTTTTTGAGTAGTACTGAGTTTTGGCATTCTGAAGCTCTTCCCAGATGCTCTAACTAGCACCCCTGGGAGTTCGGTCAGGCTCTTGGTAGAAGTGATGTCTTCGCATCCTCTGCTTCCTCGCCACTCAGACTGGGCTCTGGTACCCCAAATGAGCCTAACCCATGACTAATTCTCAGATTGTGACAACTCTGCAGTGTGGATTCCCAGATTCATCTATTGTGCTATCAAGGGGATGGGGGAGCTGTAGAAGTTCACAAAATCACAGGATTGGAAGAGAGCCTACTGGTCATTGAATGCTTGCGTCACTCCTACAAAATCACTGCCAAGTAATTATCCAGCCTGACGGGAAACTTATTACCTCCCAAGGCGGTTCATTATAATTCGGACAGCTCCGACTGGTGGGAAATTCTTTCTCATACCTATTCAGTGTTGATGTGTTTCCCGTATTGAGTACAACAGAATCCTATTAATCAGACCCCCACCCCCAGTCTTTCCAGACTTGTTTTAATCTCCTACCTTTGGGAGGAAAACTTATTTGCATTTACAGAGTTTGGTGGAGACTGCTTTCTGAAATTGAGGATACTGCTGCACATGAACAGACCTGTGGGCATTTAATCATTTAATGTGAAACACTTGTTGAACTAAACTGAGTCATTCTCTGAAGGAGGCAGGGATGGCTAGGAGTATGGTACCTATAGCACATGTCATTCTTTTGGCAGCTACTGCCTTGGGCTCATAGTTATTTTATATGTACAAGTCTTGCCTGCACAGCTAAGTTGTTATGCTCCTGGCTCCTGGGGGTGTGGACTTGTCTTGTATGTGCTGTCCCCAACCAGCCTTCCTCACAACTTTGCATTTACAGAATGGGTTACTGCTTTGCAAGAAAGTAAAAGCACAAGAATTGCTCCTCCTAACACTTTAGTTCTTTGTTCCTTTTGATGACTGGCAGTAGTGGCTGTGTGTGTGTGTTGGCATGAGCCCAGGACCAGCTCTATTTTACTGAGGGTCTTAGACTAATCTCCCTACACAAACAAGTTTCCTCAACAAGTCTCCCCAGGCTGGCCTACAAAAACCCCTATTCCATTTCTGTTTCTGACATAGTGATGAACTACCAGCAGATCAAAAGTAGGGGTTAAATTGACACTTGGGTGTTGGTCTGGCAACCTGACAGCCACATACCAGGAACACCCTTCTCTACGCATCTGCCTGGTGCACACTTCCTCATTCTTTAGGCCTCAGCAGGAATGTCTCTTTTTGGAACCTTCCTGATCCACCCAAGCAGAGAGATCACCTCTTCTTTCTTGCTCTTGTACTATAACCAGCTGAGTTTTACACGTGCTCTACTACATATATATTATTAGCTACTACTACTGTCTCCTTTGTTGTCCTGTGAACTTCTGGAGGAAAGAGACCAAGTCTCATTTCTCTTTGTTTCCATTGTGCTGAGAACAGTGCAAAGTATGGAGATGCTCAACGAGTATTTTTGAAGCAATTATTATTTAAATAGATGGGTTGTTTGTATAGAGAAATGCATTCCCAAGTGCTAGAGAAACTATTTATAAACAAACTCTTGAAATATAACATTTTCAAAGTTGGGGATTGCTTACACTGTTTTGTACAATCCCAGAGCTCTGCTCGTGGTAGGCGTGACTAAAGTGCATGCTTTTAGTTAACCACAGTGAGGGTCCTGTGGCCTGGAAAAGCCATGTGCTGGAACAGGAACAAAGTGAGGCAGGCCCTGAGGATATAGAATCACTGTAGCTGCCCCAAGGGAGTCAGAATGGCAAGCAGAATGTGGTAGCTGTTGGGCGTGGCAACCAAGGGGGTGGGGAGCAAGGAGTTGGCTTTGCAGAGCCTAATGGAATAAATGAGAAGTCATAAAGGTGGCAGAACACAGAAGCATCAGGGAAGTTTGTGTGAGGGACATACTGGCAAGGGCCTGGCAGAGTTCTACACCTAGGGGATGCTGGCATACAGCTCTTTCATCATTCATTCGTTCAGCAAATATTTATTGAATACTGTAAGAAGCATCTGCCATAGACATGCTGGGACATGCTGGGATTCACTAAATTGCTGGCCTTAAGGAACAGTAGTCATTTGCATTCTTAATCATGTCTGCTTGCACTTGATAAGGGACACTAGCCATAGGCATGCTTAGCAATGACGGGTTACAATTGATAGGGAGTACAGCTCCATGGACATGAGCAAAGAATATGCCTGGTTGCAGTTACATCATCTCACTGGACATAACCAATGCACATGGACTTTCACTGGGTGTAACCAATCACCAACGTACACCACCAACTTGGAACTGTATTTCAACTGCTTGTCCTACCACACTGAAGAGCTTTGCTCTGAGGACATCAGTGAGACTGGCTGGAGAGAAACACTGGACAATGACATTGTCTGCTCTTAGGCAAAGAGAAGTCGTGTGGCATCCGAGGTACTTTGGGGCTTATGGTTGCCCTAGGATTGTGTGATTTGCTTATAGTGTTTTATTAGTATGCATGGAATGCTAGTTGTGGGGCTACAGCACATCCAACAATTTTTGCATTGTTTATATTCTGGTGTGAGTGAATATACACTTGCATTTAAAGACAATCTGCCTCTGAGTAATTATTAATAGCGCCGCTTGCCACAAATACCTACTATGAAAACACTTCTAAGAGAAGAGGGACTTGTGAACCGATTATCTTGTTTCCAGTCAGGATTTATCCTAGAGATAGGAGGGGGAAGAATGGCCAACATCAAATAACACCAGCTATGACAAGAAGAAAGTCTAGGGATGGGATATCAAAAAAGGCCTGACAAATGTCTCTTGACTGATCAAACTGTCTTCCGCCTAAGACTGTCCATTAAACGACCAAAAATAGTTGACTAGCCATACCAAGTGTAGGTGCTACATGGCAGAGAACAGGAAATGCTGATTTTAACAATACCTTGACCTTGGAAAATATTTTATGCTTTCTAAAATACTTTTGCACTGCACAGGAGACTCCACAATTCTTTGACATTGGCAGGGGGTGGTTATTTAACCACGTTTTGAATGAAGACATTAAAGCATTTACAATTTAAATGGATGGGTTAGCTAGGTGTGGTGGTGCACCCATGTAATCCTGGTGATTCGGGAAGCTAGGGAAGGAGGATCGCAAGTTCAAAGCCAGTCTTAGCAACTTGGTGATACCCTGTCCTAAGACATAAAAAGGGCTGGGATTATAACACAGTGGTAAAGTGCCCCTGGCGTCAATCCCCAGTACCAAACAAACAAACAAAACCTCTAACTAAAAAACAAACAACAACAACAGCAAAACCCATCAACACCTAAATGGATAGTTTAGCCTGGCTTGTTAGTGATGGGATCAGAACTAAAACCACAGGCTCTGTATTACTAGGGTCCTGCTCTTTCCTTTGTGCCATTGCTTTGCTTGTGTCATGTTGTGACAACGCTTGAAAGACTGCCTTTGCTGATCACGCAGTCCTTGCTTGACCGGTTTCTGGGAAATGGGACCCAGCCAGGTCCGAACACTCAAGAGGATACTCTCAGCAAAAATCACGACCCCAAGTATTGTTTAAGATACTTGTTTTATGAAACATGTTTCAATTCTAAAAGAATGGATCATTATCTGTTGTCAAGATGTCTTCTTACATGTACTAAGGTAAATCATCAATATCAGATATTTAATAATACCAGTTTCTAGTAAAAAAATGTTCCAATTTTTGTGATTTCACCATCTTGTTGGATTACTGAGTTCCTACAATGTGTCAGGTAGTATTCCACGTTTTGGAGGATATGACATTAAACAAAACAGACAAAATTCTGGTTTTAACACAGGACTTCTGTCCTACGGGGGGCAGGGCATGTTTGTGAAGGAGGCTAACAAAAATCAGGGAAAATATAAAGGGTGTCAGATTGTTGCTAAGTGCTGTAGAGAAAGATGCAAAAGAGAATGGGGCTGCACATGCAGGTTGGAGAGTGGTTGCAATTGTAAAGAGGATGTTCAGGGGAAAGCCCCACAAAAAGCTTGAAGGACACACATCTTTATGTCCATCTTCAAAAACTACAAAAATTGAGCATACATCCAATCCACTTATCAATAATTATTAGTGAGCCTTCACCTGCCCCCTCACATACATAATAAAATCAGCATTTGCTTTTCAAACTCACTTCTAGCTCTTCGTGCACCTAAAAGATGAAATGACTTTGAATTTATGTTTTTGTAGAGCTATAAGGATGTGGAATTTAGCTATTAGTAATCAGACCTCCCACTGTTCAGCTCTGTGATAAAATTCCACAATAAATTTTGACTTGAAAGATTTCAGGATATCACAAAAATGGGAATGAGAAATGGAGGCTATGAGATGAGGCAAATATTTGGCAGATCCTGTGAAGAACTTAGAACAAGCTTTATTAAGTGTGGCGGAATCAGATGATCATTACTGTTTTTATTTTTATCTGGGGTCAAACATAATTAAAACATTTTCTGAAGGTTTCCAAATTAGCCTCACAATTTATTGGTCTCCAAAGATCTTTGTAGAGATGGTCATCTTGGCACAGAGTTCTAAAACAGAGGGCTCTCTAGATCTGGAAAGGAGTTGGGAAATAATTTGTTTAAAAACAAGTCCCAAGAAACACCGTGAGCGAATGTTTTGTGTCATACTGAGAATTCAGTTGAAAGGTGGTTTTGCAGATTGTATGGCAAGCTGAGACCCAGAATGCCCCATTGCTCCCGGTGGTTTAGAACTGCAAACATCTAGGAGAAAATGTTGTAGCTGCCCTCTTGTGGCCAAGCACAAGGTTTTGCCTCCATTTCAATATTTATAGGAAACAACGGTATGTTTTTTTCCCCTGGAATTATTCATGAAATAATCTAAGAGTAATAAAGCATTTGAATTTTATTTTTTTTAGTTTTAGTTTTTTATTTATATGTGGTGCTGAGGATTGAACCCAGTGCCTCACACATGCTACGCAAGCGCTTCTACCACTGAGCTACCGCCCCAGCCCTGCATTTTGAATTTTCATATGGGCTGAAAAGACCTCCCCCTGCAAAGAAAGACCCTGCAGATCAGTAAATACATACTTCTCAACTGAACAAAATCCTTGGCTATTAGTAGATTATATTAAAACCGTGACTCCTTTGACCATACCCCAAGGGAAGTCATAAGAGGTTTCTCGGGTGGGGTGGAGTGGGATTTAAAGATGAAATCCTCAAGTCTATAAGTAGTTGTTTTTCAGGGAGTAGTGGAGGTTAACTGCTGAAGAGATGTTAGAAATAACAACAGGAAAGGCTTGGACACCTCTCTGTTAGATGATCAAGGCTGCCATTTAACCTGTGAGTTTAGACTTTAGTTACCTCGTATGTAAAATGAGATAGTTCAAAGACAACATTTAAGATCCCTTTTAGCTCTGAAACTCTATAAATGTGAGCTGATGGACAGGACAAACTGCTTTTTGGGCTTTGGGATTTCTTTCCTTTCTGGCTATGTGGTTTTATAATTAGTGAACGAAAAAGCCACTGGGGATATATCGTGTTATGAAACCTTTGAAAATTGCAGAGTTACAGGGAAATTTGTAGAACTGCTCCCTTGATCTTATGAGGGTTTTCTCAGTTTATTCAGGCAAGTACTGATAAGTATTTTTTCTCTGTTATGGCATTATTTTAATATAATATTGGGTGGGGGAAAAATTCTTATTTTTAAGATGTTTATAGTTTGAATTTTTAAATTCAATCATTTTTAAAGTGTTCTTGCACAGTTTGCTTATATGTTCACATGCTACTTAAAATGTTAAGGGGAACTTACTTTAATTTTAAAAGTTCCCAAAGATCTTTGAGGTAGGATTATATTGAAGTGTAGCAAAACTCTCAAGAGCTGGATCTGGAGTCAAACCTTAGTTGGGGAAAAGTGTACTCTTTGGTGAAGCTTTTAGTGAAAGATGCCCCTGGCTAACTTTGCTTATTCTGTAAACTGCTCTTCCATGGGCCACTTTTTAAGGAAATCCTACTAGGTCCTTTAGTTTTTGGTAAATGTCTTTTCTGTGTTCTGTGTGTAGATTCATTCTGTGGCACAGAATGTTTAATGCAAAAAGCAAGATTGTGTTTTAAATGATGTACAAAATTGTTCAAAAATGCTCTTATCAGGTTAAAATTATTTCCCTTCGTTTGTTTTCTTCTCAGTTCCTTGTGCCTGCTCCACTGTCTAAAGTAGAGAAACTCTCTTAAATTTGGCAACATTAATTGTTTTGGATATCTGAAAACTCAAGCTGTATGTTATTAAAATGAAAATTGACTTATATGGACATACACATCTATCAGTTTACAGAAGCTTGAGAAAAACTATTATTCCAGACTACAGAAAAATTTAGGGAGATTTCTTGTTGACACAGGTCCCCCCCCCCCCATGTTGCCTTGGTATTTTAGTAGATGCACATCATCTACTATATGTGGCTTTGTTGTAAGTCAGAGGTTGGTTAGATAGAACATTTGAACTCTATTCAACTTGGCAATGTGAAGAGCCTGGAGTCCAATGATTTGTCTTTAGGGCGGTGTTTGGGGAATAACAAAATATTTCAGAATCATTAAGGGTATTCCAAAAGGGAATTTGGGAGTGGTTGAAATGCTTTGTGTACTTCTAAGAAGGCAGGATGGGAGAGATTAGAGGAGGAAAATGGTTTTAAAATTTCACTTAGAGATTTGTAAACATAATCAACATTACTGCAGGTTTGTAATAAAATGATAATAAAATAAAAACTGATTAAAAGTGTCTTTTTCTGCTCTCAGTTTAATAAAACTGAGTTTAATAAAACTGAGAAGGTAAAACAAACAAAAATTCCCATGTCACAATGGCAGGGTCATTAATGAGTGGTATTAGAGCTCCCTCCTGGCCAAAAATATATCTGTTAGGAAAACTTTTAAATACAGGGATTGTGATATCATTTTGGTGCAAGTGGTGATGCCATACATTGTTTCTTTAAACAGATTTTCAGATAGCTAGGATCTTAAGGAGGCAGTGTGAAGTCTTGGGAAAACATAGACCTGTGTTCAGCGTATGCTGGGCCACTCATCTGTTGGCTGTTATCTTGGGTAGGTTCTTTAGCCTATTTCCTTACTTGTAAGTCAGGGTTATTCCTTTTCTCTCATAGGCTTAGCCAGAGAAGGCTCCGTGCCTTTTTCTTGCCACATTTTCCAGATTTCTAGAAGAATTTTGCTCTATACCTGGTTGCTCTTCAAGATCATGCCAATCAACAAGGCCTAAAAAGCTGAAAGAACAAAACAAATTGTTTAGGTGTTATTGTTTGGATTAAGCAGCACATGAAAATTCAGACTCCCTCTTTGAGCTATGCTAATAAAGAAGGTGCTTTTAATATTGAAGGCAAATGGGTCTTTGCCCCATAGCCTGTAAGGAAACTTGGCATTTTTAGCTTTTTGTTTAGGTGTGGGGATGTGGAGAGATAGAAGGAGTTTATAATTCCTACACATCTGGTTCAAAATCTTATCTAGACATTTTCTGTTGGGGTTGTGGTTAGAACCTGGTCATTGATTGCTTTTCAGGCAGACCTCTTTCCTACATTCATTGGTTCTTTCATGTCATTCAGATATTTCAACCATTGTGTGCACATTATTGAACACGGTTCTTGTTTTTATGGCTAAGACCTTGTTCGCAGCATTGCCTAAGTTCTGGATCACAAGCTTAAATGTGCAATGCAGGCTAGAAGATAGAGCAGGCTTTACCAAATACTGAATACTAAATATGAGCACAGGAGATCTCAGTCCAGAGGGTAGCCACCTGTTAACAGCTGGTTGACCCAGCAGTATGTGGACTGCATAGTGCCAATCTTCCAGCTTTTTTGAGGGTAGTCAGAAATAAAGACTTTCAATGTGAACTCTCTCCTGAGTTTTAAAACAGCATGCAAAACAAATGGAGCCCATTATCTGAGGACTGCCAGTCTCTATACTTGGATTCCAGCTGCAGATAGTAATCTTTCTATCTGCATCCTGGTAGCTGATGGTGAAGACCTCACTCACCCAGAGTCAAATCACAGTCCCATCAATTATTAGCTGTGTGACCTTGGCAAGGACTTGGCTTTTCATCTATAAAGTGGAGATGATGATGTACTTATAGGGTTTTGGGGAATGATCAAATGAGTTAAAATATATAAAGTGCTTAGAATAATGCCTGGAATGTGTCAGGTGCTATTGAACTGTTTAATATTATTGGAGTCTCTTTTGTATTTTCTCACACTCCTTTCCTGTGAGGTCTGGGAAGAAAGAATGAAGGAAAAAAGAAACTAACCTTTGCTGAATGACTCCTATTTGCCAGGGATCATGCCAGGTGCCATTTCCTCATTTAGTCCTTATGCAGATTGTCCATGTATGTTTTGGGCACATTTTACAGTAGAGAGAACTGAGGTTGAATTAGATTCAGTAACTTGTCCATTTAAATTTAAGTGGATCTGATTCCAAATGCATCATTTTACTAGAAACCTTACTGTCCTTGACTCAGGAAATTCATGAATTTGATGCCTGCTAGGACTTCTATCGTAGGGAAATTTGTGGGAAATTGCATTCTAAATCCTACTTAGCTCCAGATCAACCAGGGAGAGCTGTGCTACTCATGAACCCACTGACCTTGCCAGGCACACCCCAGCCCCTTGGAGTGAGGGACTGGGTCTTTTCCCAAACTGAAGCTCCAAGCATGACAATGAGCTCAAATGCTTACAAAGGAATACATGAAAGACTCACAATAAGAGGCTCCAACAGTTTTGCAGTTTGGATACTGCTTGCAATGACGGATTTGTCAGGTCAGGTATTACAACCTTTAATGGCCTCACTCCCAGTGTGGCGAAACCTTTGCTTCCCTTCCTAATGGGGTTCCTTATGGTATCAGTGGAAACAATCAGAGTGGATGGGAGGTGAGTGAGGAGAAGGAAAAGGAAGGGAAAAAAGAACACAATGGGAAATGTGTCTGTAGAGATAAAAGAGAGCAGGCAAAAGCCACTAAGCAAACTTCCTATCAGAGGCACAAAACCATCTGTGGCTTAGATGAACTTCCCAATGAGGACAGAATTGAAACACACAGGTGACCGTTTCTTTGGAAAGACCTTTCATCTCAGCTTGCTCTGCTGAAAACAGCTTTTGCTTTTGGTAGGTGGAATGAAAGAAAATGGAAAATTTATTTTTTCAGTAAATTCTTTTTTTTTATTTTCAGAAATTCTTTTTGAATATTTGCTATGATAAATCACACAAAATCTTTCCCAATTAAGGCTTAAGTCACATGCATCTATAACTCTGAAGGAGGAAATATGAATGTCTCTCTGCTGGCTGGTGAAATGTTTTTTAAAGGACTTTAATTCCTCTTCCATCTGAGCAGTTTGAACATTCACACAACTTGCTTATCCTTGTCTCATTGACTCAAATATGTTAGGAGTCATTGAAATGAAGGAAACCATGAACTGAATACTTAATAGGTCCGTTTTTAAGGATCCATTGGAAAATAAAAAGGGAAAGGAGAACTACAGTTCCCCTTCAGTCCCTTTATTATCTTGCTCTGTCTCCCACTGGATTGAGGGAGTGTCAGGGTTGCTGAGTCACCTCTTGCTGTTCCCTTTCACTCTCTCCAGATGGGAGTGCCAAAACTGGGAGGGCCATGCTCCCTGTGGCTGGGGCCAGGCAGACTCACAGATGGATCTCTGGAAGTAATCCAGATGTAGAACAACACTGGGCCCATCTTTTCAGAGCCAAGGGTCAGCGTCTGAATGAATATGCAACAAGTGCTCTTTAATAGGCTTAATCTAGAGCCCCATGCTTCCAGGCTGAATGAGCTCTGGCATGTTACTTAACCTCTTTGATTCTCAGTTTCCTCATCTGTGCAAATGGAATAATCCTCAAACCGATCTCACATTAGTGTGATGATGGATTGGTGCAGTGTGCTGTGACTGGTACGTATTAATTCTTCAATAATGTTTTAGAGGTGAGATTAACCACAAGAGCAGGTGACCATATTTGCTTTGGAAATAACCTTTTACAAAGGCCTACCTTCACCTCTTTATGTAAATCTACAGACTTGATACATTTATATAATATAGTCTTATTCCTTATAGAGGAATAGTACAATTATACAGCAACTATATGTAGACAGAGCAGGGATCAATTAGATGAATTAAACATGATTTTTAAATACATAATAGAAGTCTAAAATTCAGTTTTAAGGAAATAACTGTTTCATACTTATTATTTGCAAATACTAAATTGTTTCTCATTTTCACCAAGTGGGATGCAAAATTCTCAGGCCCAAATAAAAGTTCCACAAAATTGGGACTTCTAGTTCATACCAAAAGGTGTTTTTTGCCCAACGGAAAGCAACATTATTAATTCACAGGAACCATGCTTTCTCATTTTTCTGTGTCACATTATTACAGGTGGGAGAATTGAGGAGCATTATAGCAGCAAAGCAGAATTCAGGACTAAGTCTTGCCATCACACTTCATTTAAAACTTGTTCTATACCCAAGATCTTCCTTTGGTAATGTTGGAATGGGACAGAATAGAATAGAAAAGGCCACAAGTTTCAGTACCACGTAAACCTGTACTTGAGTCTTGGATATACCACTTATTGAGTTTTGAACACATTAGTTATTTCAATAAATGTATGGAACAGACAAATAGTTTTTAAACTTCAACTTGGATCAGAACTGACTAGGAGGCATGGTTTTAAAACACAGATCATGGACACCATCCTAGATTTTCTGATTCAGTTTATCTGCTGTTCAGTCCAAGAGTTTGAATTATAATGAGTTCTCGGGTAATGATGGTGATGATGCTGGCTTGGGGACCTACCTCACTTATTACTAGGATAAATTATGAGCCAGTAAATTAGGTTCAGATGGTGGGCTGTGAACGGCTATTTAACTATTTGGGGTCTAGTTTCCATATCTGTCAAGGGGAAGAAAAATGGGGAAAGACTTGGATGGTTTTCTGTAAAGATCAGAGATACCGTGTAGAAGCACCTGGCCCTTAGTGGCAGTGAATGAATAGTAGATATTATACTCTGGAGTCAGACAGCCTTCCATTCAAGTTAACGCTCTGCTGATTGCTGACTGAGTGATCCATTATAATGTCCTTAAACTCTCAAAACATCATCTATTTGTGTGGTGAATGCTATGAACTGAATTGGGGCCTCCCCATTCCTATGTGTAAGTTCTAATCCCCATGTGATGGTATTTTGGAGATGGGACCTTTGGGAAGTAATTACTGCTAGATGAGGGATAGGCTCTTATGATGAAATTAGTGCCCTTCTTCAAAGAGGCATCTGTAAGCTTTCTTTCTCCTTCTCCCTTTTTCCCTCCCTCCTCACCATGTGAAGACACAATGAAACCCAACCATGCCCTCACCAGGAACTAAATTGGCTGGCACCTTGACCTTAGACCTTCTGGCTTCCAAAGGTAAGAAATAAATTTGTGCTTTTTAAGCCACCCAGCCTATGCTGTTTTGTTATGGCAGCCCTAGCTGACTAATACAGTGGAGGTAATCCCCACCCTGTAAGATAGGGATATAATGAGATGCTTTATGTATAGCACTCAGGAAAGTACTAGAGGTAGCTAATAATGAGTGTTAGTGTTTTATCTAAGAAGAGCAATCACTCTTTGTATGTGAAAAAAATCCTTTGCAGGATTTCTCATGTTATCTTCACTAAGAACTCTCTAAATATATGGTCAATGAATTGAGGGGAATGTGAGTTGAGGGATGAGATTAAGTAGTTTGGGCTACTTCTAGTCACTACCTTTCAACTTCATTGTAACATTAAGTTCCATCTCTGCGTCTCATCTTTGGATCCAACCATATAAAAACAAAAATGGCATCAGCCATATTCCTGGGTTCAGCCTAGTTGGGAGAGTAAGCCACTTTGGGTCTCATTTCTAGTGGCATTCCTTTCTTTTTTGCAGAGCATCCTGATTAGTGATCTTCTGGGTGGTATCTTGCACATGTGTTTCCCATTAAAGTAGCAATTGAAGAGTGGCAACTGTGAATCTTTTCTGGCTGGTGCTCAGGTTCTATTTTCTTCTGTAATTAGCCTGGGGTGGATGTTTTTGGAAGAAAGGACAGGGAGTCTTTTTTTATGAATTGAAAGTTGGACTTGACGCATGTGACACTAGGTTAAATTGCTTAAATTGGCTGTGGTGAAAAATTTCTCCTGGTTCTCCCTCTCACTAAAATTTCCTCAATCATGTGTAGATTCCTCAAGGTCTTTTGTTTCTACAATTGTCAAGCATCTGATTTTGTTTTAAAAATCATGTTAAAATATTAAAGAGTTAATTGAAGATTTAAAAGTAGAAAGAAAGTGAAATCAAATGCCTCTGATGATTGTAGGAGCAATATTTTATGATGGTGTCTAACATTATTGGAATCATCTAAACAAAGAAACGATCTGGCAGGGGGCACTTTTAATAGTTTTTATTATTTCAATATATGAAAAAGACATTATGTCAACTACTCTGGAAAAAGTCTGGCAGTTTCTTATGAAGTTAAACATACACATACCACATGATTTAGCACCCCCAGTCCTAGGTGTTTAGCCAAGAGAAATGACAACTGACATTCACAACAGAATTGGTTCATGAGTGTTATAGCTTTACCCATAATTAACACAAACAAGGACATAACTCAAGTGTCCCTCAGTGGGTGAATGGATAAACAACCTGCACTTCTGTACAATGGACTGCTACCAACAGGGCAAAGAAACAGGCTGTGGACATGTGCAGCTACTTGGTTGAACCTCAGTGGCATTGTGCTGAGTGAAATGTTACATGACAATTATATGAGGTTCTTGAAAACATAAGACCAAAGGGACAAAACAGACATATGGACAAAGTCCATATTTCCAGTGCTTAAAGGTAGGTGGGAGACTAGACAGTAGCAGTGCCAGATAATTTGGGGGTGACAAAATTGTTCTGTAACTAATTGCAGCGGTGGTTCCTTCTGTGACTCACATTTAGCAAAGTTCATAGAACTGTACAATAAAAGTTATCAATTGTACTGTGTTAATTTAAAAAAATAATTGTATGATTGGTTTTTTGGGGTGCTGGGAATAGAAAAGGACATTATATCTCTTTCAAAAATATAAATGATTGTCCCCACGTGGTAGGCAGTGGAGTTTCGAATATGCATTGAGTTGAGTCTATTATGGGATATCTGTGGAGATAGGAAATGTCAGGAAGAAATTTGGTTTTGATTGCTGTGTATGATGAAGGGATGGAGGAAGGATGGGTTCAGTTTTACCCTTGGCTTCATGCACAACAACCAAAAATCATAGGACAATTTAATGGGTTAACAATACTCATAAATTGCTTTTCAAAATCTCTAATCCTCACCACTTATTAGCTTTCTGATCTCCACTGCATTTCAAAAATGAATTGCATCTGGATTCTGAGTCTGAGATGCCCAAGAGGGGAAATGGTTGGGTCATAACTGGGAGTTCACCTTCCTTTATACTGCACATCAGCTATTCACATCCTACATCTGAAACTAATTTGTTGTACGTAATTTATTCCATAAAGTTGCTGGAATAAACAATACATGCAAACCTCCTTAGATGTGTGTTCAGCAGGGACTTGCTTGGCTGTGTGTGCTTTTCAACTCTCTCAGCACTTTCAGATGTACCATCCAGCACTTGGGATGTCATGTGGATTCTCAGAGGACCTATTATTGATAAACTAGGGTGCTCATGTGGATGGATTATTATCTGTGGCTGCTGTGACATGGGCTACAGTCTCCATTTCCAAGTTCATTGGGTTAGTAAGGGGGTAGAGATATGCCTACTCTGTGCTTCTGATCTAAGTAAGCATTATGGGATTAGAAATTGTTTGGAAAAATGTGTGACAAGTCATAACATGTGGCTTGTCACTTACAAGGAAAGGCACCTCAGAGGGTACATTTTCCCTAGTGGCAGTTATTTAGTGGGTGTGGTTCAACTTCACTTCTGTTATGTGGATGCTAAAGTATTGCACAAGGTTCCTAGAGCCATTCCACTTGGCATCCTTACTGCCAAGAGCTTTGTGAGGGGATGGCATGATATAGAGGAATAAGACAGTCTTCCTCAGACTTCACAGATTTCAGTCTTTAAAACACAGTTCTCGGAGCTGGGGTTGTGGCTCAGTGGTAGAGTCCTTGCCTAGCACGTGGGAGGCACTGGGTTCAATCTCTAGCACCACATTAAAAAAACTAAATAAATAAAATAAAGGTATTGTGTCCATCTACAACTAAAAATATTTTAAAAATAAATAAAACACAGTTCTCAAACTATACATTCCAAACTTATTTTTATGTTTCTTAAAGAGGGGGCTATAACAGGGCAAGTAAGCTTGCTTCTAGGGCTCTTTCTTGCCAAAGTCCATATTTTCATTTTGTATCTATAATTTAATCATAGTGGGCTTATCAAGATTTCCCATCTGAATCCCTATGCTATCCTGAATACTTTAAGATAGAGTACAAATAATGATAGAACACTTAAGCATTCTCATCAGTTCTAGAGCTATGCTTTCAAATTTCTCCTTTTAGTCAAAGGATTGTCCTTGGTACAGGAATCTTCTGGTTCACTCCTGAATTTTGGCACATTTCCTCTTGTCTCACATTCTTGGAGGCCATCCTTCTACACATTATTCAGAACATCTAGGTACCAGGCACTGTTCTAGGTACTGAAGAAATAAGACAAAATCAGGAATTTGTGGAAGGCAGGGGGAGAAACAAAGAAGTAGAAAAAAAGTTTCGGAGCCTGTGAAATGCTGGGAAAGAATTAAAACATGCAAGAAGATAGTGATTAGAGAGGCTGGGAAAGCTCATTCCTTTAGAGAATAGGTGGTCCTGAAAACAGCTTAAAAAGTGGCTTTTGAGCTAAGTCAGACATAAGAAGCCAGCCCTGTAAAGATTAAGGGGAGCACCTCAGAGAGGAAGCTGCTTATTCATTAGGCATTTCTAGCACTTTGCAAGTTTGAAGAATGGAAATGGGAATTGCCTCTCTTGCTGTTTTATCTAATAATCCACATAAGAAATTGTCTTCTCTCTTTAAGACTTTGGATAATGTGGTTTTGGAGGTCCTAGTGTTTAAGAGAAGACTGCTTTTACATAAGACATAATTCCATGAAACGTGGGCTGCTGCAGTCCCTGCTTCTTAGCTGGTCATAAGGCCTACACTGATAATCATGCCACATTCTATGTTCCCTCGCTTTCTGCTACAACCGTGGCTGGTTAGAAATTTTTACCTGGTGGGGGTGAATCAAACCTCTATGTGTACAGGATATAAGTCAGCAGTGGTTTTGTCTTTACTGGATCACTATGATTTCCTACTGATGAGCATTTCTGGGTATAGAGGAGCAGAGCTGTGTCCTTGAAAATCCCCTGGGTTCCAGATAGTCTTCCTTGTCCCTCCTGTCATAGCAACCCAATTTCCTCTTGCTAATTGGGGTCAGTTGTCTTGGCCACTATAGAGAAGGAAGTGCATGATGGCTAGGGTATGAGGAGCCCCAAGGAGTCGGGATTGTGATTTAAGAGAATTCCATTTTGGAAGTAGATTGTATCCTTTCCTTCCCTTTTTCTACTACCTTATTTGAAGGGCACTGGTGGTGAGTAACTTTACAATTTAGGTTCAAAGTGGGTGTGTGACTACATGGACATCACACCCAGGATCACTACAACACAGGACTGTTTTCCCTGGGTTGGGTTTTCATCCAGATACGGGACAGAAGAGCTTGTTGAGGGACAAAGTGATAAACTATACAGGGCATTTTCTCTCTGCCTTCCATGCTACACTGTTCTGTGCGTGAGTAAGTTCACCTTTCAAACTGCATTCCCAGGGCACTTGTGCCTTTTGGCTTCCAAGTGAGTTGGTCCAACAGGAGGCACTGGCTGGAGTTCAGAGGGCAGGAGGAGAAAGGAGGTCACAGTATTCGTTCCTGTCTTTCTAACCCTGCAGGCTGTGATTTGATAGTGGCTTCTTCCCTCTACCCAAGGGCACGCACAATTCCTGCAACTGACCTCATGGCTCCATTTCTTTTTTTTAAAATTGGTTCTTATTTTTATACCTTTATTTATCTATTTCTATGTGGTGCTGAGAATCAAACCCAGTGCCTCACATGAGCTAAGCAAGTGTTCTATCCCTAAGCCATAACCCCAGCCCCTATTGATTCTTTTTAGTTATACATGGCAGTAGAATCCATTTTGACATAATTATAAAAGCATGGAATACATCTTGTCCTAATTTAGTCCCCAGTACCTCTCCTTTCCCTCCTTGCTCCCTCCCCCCATTCCTTGCTTTCTCCCCTCTATTGATCTTTCTGCCATTTACCCATATTTTTTTTTAAAATTAAGTTCTTGTGAATGTACACAATGGTGAGATTCACTGTGGTATATTCATACATGTACATTGAAGTTATGTCAGATTCATTTCACTGTCTTCCCTTTCTCATCCCCTTTCCCTTCCCTTCATTCCCTGTTGTCTAATCCAATGAATTTCTATTCTTCCTTCACCCCCTTCCCTTATTATGTGTTAGTATCCACATTATCAGAGAGAACATTTGGCCTTTGGTTTTTGGGGATTGGCTTATTTCACTTAGCATGATAATCTCCAGTACCATCCACTTACCAGCAAATGCCATAACTTTATTCTCTTTATGGCTGAGTAATATTCCATTGTGTATGTATACCACATTTTCTTTATCCATTCATCTACTGAAGGGCACCTAGGTTGGCTCCATAGGTTAGCTATTGTGAATTGTATTGCTATAAACATTGATGTGGCTGTGTCACTGTAGTATGCTGATTTTAACTCCTTTGGATATACACCAAGGAGTAGGATAACTGGGTCATATGGTTGTTCCATTGCTAGTTTTCTGAGGAATCTCCATACTGCTTTCCAGAGTGGTTGCACCAATTTGCAGTCCCACCAGCAATGTGTGAGTGTGCCTTATTCCCCACATCCTCTTCATGGCTTCAATACTGGTGACTTCTCTTCTGTTGTTCCTTCAAGACTAGGGTAGCAATAGCTCTCTACTTTCCAACAATTGAAAATTCTTGAGTCCTTCAAAGTCCCTGGACTCTTTAACCCTGCCTTCACCTCTGTAAAGTCTCATCGGTTACCCTTTGGAGTGGGTTATCAGGTTCCTTCTGAACTCTTGACTAATATGGGGGGTAAGAAATAGCATAGCATAAAATTGGTAAGGACATTAGTTAAAACATCCATGGTTATATAGGCAGTAATAAACAGCTTTTATTTCATTGCCAATTTATTGGGAAGTTGAGGAGTTTTATCAGAAAATGTAATTCCTCCCCCTTTTAAAAAATTCTCTGTCTATAGAGAATTTTTTAGATTTGAGGAACACACACACACACACACACACAAATAGTAAGAGGACAAATAATTATACTAATGGATAACATTTGAATGTTTATTCTATAGAAGACATTATTTTAAACACTTAAATGTATATTCTTCTGTAATTTTCATAACCTACCCAAGAGGTTATTTCCATTTTTGAGACAAAAAACAGAGGTCAAGCCCAGTGATACATTTGTTGTTCATTTGGAGATAGATAGTTTTCTGTTGAATCTTGTCCCAGCCCTACAAGGTAATGTTACCAGCTGGCATTGTGACTATCTTTGACCATTCCACCATTGTTTCAAGCCAGCTGCTTCAGGCTGGTAGGGAACATGATAAAACAAGAGAATTCAATAATCATGAACCCACTGAAACACTTTGTTTGCTGTAAATTAAGTTCCTTAATAAAAAATAATGCTGTGTGGAACACATGATAGTGGATAAAGCATCCTATAAGTCCATGAATGATAATTTTGGCAGCAGCAATGCATGCAGGGAAAGAAAATTTGTACCTAGAGTGCCTATGCAGTGGGATCAAAACACTGCCCTTTCCATGATGGGAGAGTTCCTATATAATCGACCAATTATTAGGTAGCTGACTTATCACTCTGGGAATGTTATCACTTTGGAGACTCAGTGTTGGTCTCTTAGGTTGGGCACTCAGCAGTGGTTTTAGTTAGGCTGACCTTAGTAAGTGGAAATCCATGTTGCTGGGCCAGTGCATAACCTCTACTCCTACCACCACGGCCACTTTGTTCATGAGCTTACTGGGCAATGATGAGTGTAGTTGGGGAAAGAGACTGATTGGTATCCATAGGACAGGCCATATTATTCATTTGTTTTTCAAAATTTTCCTTTCTGTCTCCTTTTGGTGTGCATTCACATGGATGCAAATTATCTTCACTTTTATTTTTCCATTCAAAAAGCCTTATCCACATACCTATTCCTCAAATGTCCTTGTCCCCAGTTTTTCAATCTTTTTCCTTCCAAGCCTCTCAACATGCAGCCAAATCATAAGCCAGGCCTATTAAATGGTATATAATAATCACATATCTGGTCATTTTTACTTCCAAACAAGGTGCACTGCCCCAAATTCTGCCCACTGGGAAGATTTCTTCTCATCACCCTCTTTCAAGGATGTGCAAGTAAGGGCTGGTGTATCCAAATGAGGAATATGTTGCCTCCAAAATTCAAAGAGGCTCCCAGGCATTGTGCTTCTTTCTTGGTTGTAAGAGGGACTGGATGTTTCACTTTAAAAGGGGTATCTCAATATGCCCCACAACAGCAAACTCCTGGAAATCTCACAGAGGTAGAAGGCCCCTGAATTTTTGATTGACTAAATTTCCACTTTCTAACCTACAAGTACCTTACCAATGAATCCACAGTAGTTACTACTTATTGTTTACTAGGCCAATCAGTGGTATGTCATGATTGAAAGTCATGTCTTTTTTGTCATATTTTTGCATGGTTGAATGTCATATCCTGTGGGAGGGATAGGTGATCAAGATTCTTGGGAATTAAATTATAATGGAGTTGAAGAGTTGAGACAGGACAGTGAAGGTAGATTGCTCACTTTGCCAGCTAAAAGCAACTGTGTCTGGTGGTCTTTACTAATAGGTATAGAGAAAAAAGTATTGGATGGTTCAGTAGCTGCGCACCAGGCATTAGAGAATATGTTCATTTGCTTAAGCAATGAAAGCGTCTCTGGTATAGCAGTTGCAATTGGAGTCATCACCTGGTCAAGTGTATGATACTCCACTGTCATTCTCCAAAATTCATCTGTCTTCTGTATAGGTTAAATAAAAGAGTAGAATGGGGATGTGGTAGGAATCACCACCTCTGCATCTTTGAAGACCTTTGCATTGCCATGAATCTATAAATTTCCTCTACAGATTGATTTTGGTTTATTACTTTTGTGGGTAAAGGCAGTTGTGGTGGCTTCTACTTGGCCTTTCCTACTATAATACTGCTTATTCCATAGCTCAGAGAACAAAGATGGGAATTCTGCATACCACTGAGTTTATCTGTTCTAATTATCCATTCTGAAACAGGAGAAAAAACTGCAGTTTGGTTTGGGGGATACACTGGGCCTGCTGTGAGATGGATTTGAGCCCAAACTCTCTTCATCTGACCTTCCTAAGCACCCCCTCAGACTAGTGGACCCCAGTGACCTTTGGGTCTTAGGAGAGAAGGGAGTGGAAGAGAACTGGAAAGGTGGAAGGAAAGGAAGAAGAAAATACATAAATAAGCCAAATGGGCTGGGGCTTTGACAATTGGCAAGAGTTTGGAAATTGAGACTGAGAGGCTCAGGAGCAACTGTGGGAGAATTAAGAACAAGAGAGGAGATTTCTAGAAGTATTGCTAAAGATTATGAATGGGTTTCCATTTAATGCTCTTTGTCAGATCTAAATAAAAGTGTGGATTATTTTTTAAATCACTATGATCATTGGACTATATATTTTTGTTTTAATACAATACTCCACTAGAACTTGGCCATATGGTTTATATTTGGGTCAAATTTAACTTTAATAAATATTAAATTTATGTCTCAGGTTTCCTGCAGAAAGGTTATTCAGAGATCCTGCATGGCAGCCTTTTTCCCCTTCAGGGAACATGCTCAGCTGGGCCTATGAAAAAACATATATTATATAGTTATATGGTAAGTGTTCACAAAAGCTATATAATCACTTGTATGTAGTAATGTTTACTATATGTTAAAGCATATTTATTTCAAGATTATTACTCCTCTGAAAACTCTTGATTCCACAGAGAATATTATAAAAAAAGTTTTTATTACAAATTAGCTACCTTCATTAGTATACAAGTTCTATTGGGGTAGTGACTTTTTTTTGCTCACTGCTACATCACAAGTGCCTAGAATAGTACCTGGCATATAATAGGTGTTCAAAAAACCTTGATAAATGAATTAGTAAGTGCAGTAAAATAAGTAGGTCAAACCACTTTGACCCTCCAACTAGAAAATACTGAAAATACAAATGAATTTAGAATAGTTGAAAGTGGAATTTAACTATCATGTTATTTTTATAGTAATTGCTTTGAAACATTTTATCTTATACTACTTATTTTAGTGTACTAGCAAGAAATAATCCCTATTCAAATAACCATATCTATTTAAACCCTACAAACCTTTAAGTAAAAAAGAAATTATAAAGAAAAAATGTCTATCATTTTTCTCCTAAGATAGAAAAATGACCAGCAACTCTTAGGTTGTTTTATTCAGTAATATATTTAGCAAACAAGGCACAGTTTATTATAGGAATAAACATGGAACTAGGCTAACTTCCTCAGTTTCAGTGATAAATCCATAAGAGTGGGAGGCTAATTATAGGTTGTTTAGCATCTTTGGATCACCTCCTTGGTAGAAGCATTTTTCTTGGGGTTAAATTAAGAGTTCCTATTTTATCTGATGACCCTAAACATGTTACAGAAAATCTAACCTGAGGTTTTACTGGTGCTTGTTTAGATGCTGAAGGTAATGCATTAGGAACTGATGGTGACCGATTCTTATCCAGTCAGTTCCTGATGCAGTATCTGCGACATCAAAAACTGGGTGATGATTGTATTAAGTATAATTTATTTACAAATGCAGCAACTTGTTCTCTTTTATTGCTTCATATAAAATTTGTGGTTAAGAAATTCTTTATAATGTCATATAATAAAGCAATCCAAAGTCATACTAATGAAAAAATTTCCCAATTTACCAAGAGAGACAATATAAACATAACCAAATAAGACTTACTTAGCATAATCATTTATTTCACAGCAAACTAGTGTGGATAAGTTTTTTTTTTGTTGTTGTTGTTGTTTTTTTAGAAAAAGCAATTTTCCTTAGGCCAACTCATTCCTATTTTGTCATAATTTTAAAAATAGTATAATCCCAAAGTGGATTTGAATGAGACAATTCTGATGAATTGCCTAATTTCAGACTCATTGATTAGAATAAACTGCAATTTATTTTAAAGGCAAGTTTACAGTGTCTCTTTCCCTTCAATTTGATTGAAGAATACTCCATATATAAAAAATGGCATAGAATGAATGTATATCATTTGGTGAGTTTGGACCTATGTATACAATTGTATTACTATCACCCGAATCAGGGTAATAAACATATCCATCACTTCCAAAATTTTCCTTGTTCATCATGTCTTTTTTATCACACTAGAATTCTAGCTCACTGAAATGTTAGAATTGGTAGATATGGAAGGCTCATGACACCAAGGAGAATGCAGTGGCCAATCACACAACCCCAAGAAGGTCACTGGTTTCCTACCTTATTGATGATTTTGCAGGCTGGCTTTTGGGACTCTCTTATTAGAATATTCAAATTAATCCTCTAGAACTTCTCCATATATAGGATTAATGTAGGACTCTAACATTACTGAATGAATTCACCATTTTGTCCAATGGAACTTCTGGCTTATAAAAGATTTGGACCTAAAGGATAGGAAACATCGGCTGGGGGATTTGGAAGTAGAATAGAGGTAGATCCGAGAGGTAGAGATCACAGGAATGGAGATTTGAGTCTCTTTATTACTTTCTCTCTTGCCTTTATTTATCTGGATTCCAAATAGACCTGAGAGTTAAGGTTTTTTATATTTTATAGATAGTGAAAACTTGGAGTATAGTAAAGCATTCCAATATTAATTTTCAGTTTATTGTCTCAGGTTCTCATCCATGATCAAATACTTTATCTCAACTCTTTACCAGATAGCTAAGATTTTTATGCTTTTTGTAGAGTTATTTAAGTAGAAGATTTGTTAGCAGAGTGGTTTTGGGAATGCTAAAGGCCTTCTTACTGGAGAAGGAATCTCAGGATCAGGACCTGGAAGATTATCCCTGAAAGATCATGCTGATTCCCTAGTGCTAGTATGGTCTCTCTATAGGTGTTATTTTTATTTTCTGAGGTTAGATTTGACAGGTTAGGGAATTCAGTTAACAACTCCAGCAATAGCTGGGAAATCAGTTGGTACTGTAAAATCTATGCTTGAAAATGAAATGTGATTAGGAAATAAAAGGCAGGAAAGAGCATGGTCCCTCAAGATTTGATTGTTGCAAATATACTCTATGTGATTTTCTCTAAGTGATGTCTTTTATCAAAAATAACAGGACAGGAGCCCATAATTCTAGGCTTCTCCTGGCAATATGTCTAAAATGCTCAGTATAAGACTGCAACAAGTTTTAAAAGCCCTGAGGATTGGGATAGGGTGGCTGGGATGAAAGAATAGAGGAATATCATCTTTCATTACAAACTTCTGTAATCATGTGGGGAAAGAGGGATTCAAGAAGATGAGTGCAAAAGTCCTAGGGACCAGTTGTTCTCAAAGCTGAGCAAATAGTCAAGTTATCCAGAGGGCTTGTTAAAATTTGAATTGTTTGGACCCCTGTCTAGAACTTCCAAACTAGCCAATCTTGGATGGGGCCCCAAAACTGATATTTTTGGTGAGAGGGCATACCAGGGATTGAACTCAGGGGCACTTAACCACTGAGCCACTTCCCCAGCCCTATTTTGTATTTTATTTAGAGACAAGGTCTCACTGAGTTGCTTACTGCCTCACTTTTGCTGAGGCTGGCCTTGAACTTGAGATCCTCCTGCCTGAGCCTCCCAAGGTGCTGGGATCACAGGCATGAGCTACCACACCTGGCCCAAAACTGGTATTTTTAAGAAGTTGCCTGAGGATGTGGTCCAGGAACCACAATTTGAGAAACATTGTCCTATGCTTGTTAGAGACTATCTGGGTTACTGGAATCAAGTGACCTTGAATAGGATCTTGATAAATGAGCATGATGATCTGGAAGAGAAAAGCCAGATTTAATCACCTATTGACATTTGAGTCCTAGTAAGTTATTATAGTTCAGGAAGGATGTTTATTGAACTTTACTATGTTACTCTAGGCCTTTTAGGAGTATATTTGCAACCATTTGTTTTCATTTCTTTTCACCCCAGAAAAATCATAGACTAAAAACTCTGCTATTCTTTGGTCAGCTAATCAGGACTTGAGTTTGGAAATACAGTAGGTGTGCTTGTAGATGGTGCAAAATGATAGTAAGGGAAGACAACTCAAGAGATTGGCCACCATAAATCATAAACCAGAAATCTAGGTCACAGCTTTGAGCAATCTTTGGAGTATTGTATAGGTTGAATTAAGGAACCCAAAATTGGGTACCTGGCAGTTACCAAACCTAGTGGACTCTAGTGGATACAGGATTGAATCTGTGACCAGGAGAGGTTTCTCTATCTCACTCTACATTAATGATTGACAGCTCTGGCTTAGATAAGATGGGCAAATTTAGAGTTCATGGCAACTTTGCAACAATCACTTGAAAATATCCATTTGTTTTGCCATTGTTTTGATTTTGATTTCTTTTGTGGGGTTGGCATTGTCAGAGGAAGAGAAAGATGGAACTTTTCTGGGCATTCAATAACTGTTCATCCCTTAGGAGGATAGCATGGGGGAAGGTAATAGTTCTGATCTGGGTTTTCACAGAACCCAGACATTGCAAGCCTCAGCTACTTTGCAGGCTTTACAGGGATTGCTGCTAAGATGTCTCTGGCTGCTTTGACTCTGTCAGTGGCTTCATAAACCTTCTTGGTGACAGATGGGACTCTTATTGGCCTGGCTGAAGCCTGCTTACTTTAGTGCATACATTCAGACACAGCGGAAAAGTGAGTCCTTTGAAGGCAGAGTGGGGGCCATCTAGCTAGCTTGTTCTCAAAACAGAGTGAAATCTGCTCTCAGGGTAGAGTTTCCTCACAACTCAATGGTCCCACAGCAACTGAAGGCGTGGTATCACCTCGTGAGTCAGTTGAGCTGCTAGCACTAGCTGTCTAACGTGGATGGAAGTCATATTGGTATTTGTAGGCCACGACTAAAATTTTGATTTCTAGCATTAAGGAGATTTTAGCCAAGAGATGTCCAGGGAAAGAGCTCAGGTGAACTTTGCTGAATTTGTGAACTGTCCAGTACCATGGAAAATCAGGAGATTGGGGAAAAAAATTGCCCTCTGGATTTCTACCACTCTGATTGTGGTATTCCTGAGGGTCAAGTCTCTGCCTATGCAGGAGGCCAGGGATGCTTAGGGAACATTCAGTACATGCTTTGGCTCCCCAGATTGATGTACAGTACATGATGGAACTCTGGGTCAGTGTACAGGCAGCATCTAAAGGTACAGTCTTGGGATGCCCCTTGCATGGGGCCCCGAATAGCCCAGGGCTGTGGGAGGCACATGGCCACTGTGGACTCTAAGGGCAAATCCAAATTCAGGCCTAGAGGTGAGGTGTGAGATGAACAACACTTAGAGCTTCAGTGAGTTGGGGATCTATCATCAGACAGGAACACACACAGACTAAAGGATGAACAGAACATGGCCATCTGTACTGGGCAAAATACAGGTTTATAACAGCAGCTCAGTATCACAAATTCAGTAGACATCCAAGGTTCAGGTCTGCAGTCTGGCAATAGGTTCTTTTTGCTCTGGATAAAAGGCTGCCTCTGCTGCGACCCTGACTTGCATAGCCTTCATTGTGCAGGCTGAGAAGGGCTGACAAGTGTCATACTGTAGGTGCTGGTGACTTAGATGATGAGCTAGAACATTGAGGACTTGCTCCTAGGAATCCTAACAAGTTCTTAGACAGCAAGCAAGACAGAGCCTCACTAGTAAATGTATGGAAGCTGAATTGTACCCTATCCTCAGTGATAACTGGCATAAACTAACCCAATCTTACACACAATATTTTGAATATCTGATTGACAGCTATGCTAAATACTTTACTTATCTTGATGCTAATTACTTTGAGAATGTAATTCTGGAATTTTTAAGCTTAAAAATAACAACAACAAAAACGCCTCAGTGTCTATGTGGTTGAAAAGACAGCTAATCAGTCATAGAAAGGAGTTGGGTTCCTAATTCTTGAGCCAGTTTCCTTCTTGTTCTTTTCATTAGCTTCTCTTGGTTGGAACCTGTCTATCCTGTGGTCAATATTTCTAAAGTTACATTGCAAGAAAGTTCTTTGAAATTCATCATAAGTATTTTTTTTCTTTGGAGTTTATAAATCATTAGGTTCTGAGAAAACTATGTTACTGATAAACAAGTCAGGTTACTACTCTAATGAAAAACTCTCCAGTTGTTTCTCAAGTCACTCACATTAAAACCCCAAATCTTTGCTATGGTCCACCCAGCTATCTGCTCCAACCCCATTTCTTACCAGCTTTTTTCTTACTGTACTTCACTCCCTGCCTTCTTGGGTTCAAACACAGTGGGTTTTACTTCTGACTGCATATTACACTCCCTGGGATATCTCTTAATAGTGATGCTCAGACTTCCACCTCCAGGCATTCTGCTTTAATCGTCTGTGGCAGAGCCTTTGACGTTGGCATTCAAAAGCTCTCCTGGCACCTCTAAGCTGCCAGCACCTGCAGACAGCAACAATATGCTTATAGTACACACAGGCGTGGCAAAAGTGGTGGTTCCTGACACACAGTGTATACTCAACTATTTTGCAAATATGTCTTATTCTGTTGAATTATATTCTTTTTTTATTTTTGAAAAGTTGTCACTGAGAATTTGAATTGGGAATTTTTTAACATTTGGAGAAAAATGGTTATTTCAAGGAGCAGAAGGATGTAGACAGCATTTAGACAGTTTCAGGAGCTTAAAAGAGCTTAATGAGCCATGAAGATTAACACAAAGCCCTCTCCTTACCAGAGGTAAGTTATTTCTTGGCTTATAGTTCAGTATTTGTCCTGTTCATCTGGTAATAACTAGTTTTCACACTGACCTCCTTCTATTCAACCTTAATTTCCGGTAAGAAAATTCAATGGGTCAAATTAATCTGCCTTGACACAGAAATGTAATTTAATCAGAAGGAGACATTCAGACTTCTCTTCCTGAGGGTACCCAAGGAGCTACACGTCCATCAAGACCTTTGAATAGAATCTTTAATCATTTTTGTTATAAATGTTAATCATATAATTAATCATAAATTTGGTTTGTTTGATTTGTTTGGTGCTCCTGGGTGAATAAGGTAGAGAGCTGGCCTTGGTTTTTCATCCTGAGAAATTACATTTATTCTCATTCTTTGTGCAGAAAACGGGCTTATACCTGTTCCAGAGTCAACAAGAATTAGAGTTGGGTATGGCTCAAAACTCTTGTGGCAACTCAGCCTGAGCCACAGTTAATTTTAAATTCTAATATTAATTAGGACAGTCAAATGTGAAACATTCACAAGAGGAATGAGGAAGGGCGATTGCATGTGATAATCTGGGAAGTTGAATTTTTAGGAGGGCCTGGCACGAGATCATCCCCTTTTGGATTGCTAAGAATTTGATCAAGTAGTACCCACAGAGAGTGGGAAGAACTTGCACAGGGAAAACATTTTGGGTTCAGCTTCTAAAATCCAAACTCCCTTGGCTGCAGTTTTTTTTTTTTTTTTTTTAAGAATAAGTAGCATTGAAGAAGCACTGTAAGTAGCAAGCGAATCCAATAAAGGCAAATTAATTCCCAAGGCTGGTTTCCTTTCCAGCACAACAGCACTTCAGAAAAAGACCTAAGTAAAATCAAAAGAGGTTGAGCATAAAACAGTAACATCACAGCTTTTTTCCTCTTTCTTGGTCACAAAGTAGAAATTCGGGACTTTAATTTTGGCTGCCACGCAAATCTTTGGATCCAGGAGGACAAGGAAATTGCTCTGTTTAGCATAATCCCAGAGACCACTGTGAGGGACTGTATGTTCATCTCACAGTTGCCAGCTGAGATTAAGCCAACTCACAGCCATCTAGATTGGACCTGCAAGAAAAATCATGAGCAGGGGGACATGGGTACCTTATGTATAAACATGGCTTCATTCACTGAGTATCTGAGGTGATGAATGGACACTGATATTTCAAGTGTCTTCCTGTGTTTTTCTTAATAAGACATTACCAAGCTACTTCTCTTGCTGAACTGACCATATTTTCACAGATTTCTGATATATTCAGCATTGCATATTATGTCATAAAAGTATAATCTTTGTATTTAGAAAGGATCTGCTCTAATCTTTATATAATAAGAAACACAATCAAGCAGGACTACAGGTGAATTGTAAAACCAATCACTGAAAAGCCATTTTACCCAAGATTTGTAAAGAATTTGGAAATACCAAAGCCAAACCCTCTAAAACACTTCCTCAGGCAAGAAAACCAGCAATAACATAAGCAAAAAGAAAAGTAATGGCTATATACTCACCAAATGGGCAGGTGTGACAATGGAGGTCTGGCCCCATTACATTTTAGACTATAGTTTCCATGTCCTCCCCTTTCACCTATGCTGCTTTATTATGGCTAAGTGAGATTGGACCCCGAGCCTCAGCTCCTTAAGTCCAGTGGGTGGGGTTGATCAATAGTAAGAATAATGATCATGAAAGGAAGATGAAATTCCTTCAGAGGTTCTTCACCATCTGTTTCAGGTTTCTCAACTTCAGTAAGCATAAGAAGCACAAGGAGGACTTAATATAAATACAAATCCTCAGGACCCATTTCCTTATTTTGATTGAGTAGGTCTGGTTTGGGGGTTGGGATTTGCACTTCAGTGGGGATTCCCCCTGACTTTCTTTTAAGCTTGATTTCAAACTGGACCATTTTCCTTCCTATATTGGAGACTCCAGTCAAAACAAATTCTTTGGAGTTGCAAGAACCCAGTGATCTGTATCATGCCTTTGTTTACACTTGAATGGTTTCATCTTCCTCTTTCCTTCCCATAACACACACACATATATACCTGTGTGATGGACACACATTGAAAAGTAGCAGATAGTGCCTCCTCTTTCCTGTCTCCTTTCTTGGCAATACCACTCAATTTGCAGTCTATCCATTTTGGCACTTGATATACACAATGATGTCTTCTTGCTTACGTGTTGTCTCTTTGATTAGACTGTGAACTTTTATATGTAGGGACCATGCTTATTTATCTTCATATTCTCAGCTATACAATTCTGAGTATAGCATCTGCTACTTAATAAGTACTTAATAAAAATTTGTTGAACTAAATCAAATGTTTGCTGAGACAAAGAATTAAAGACTGTAACTTATAACTTGTCCTTAAATCACTGAAACATGACAGAATTAGGATAACGACAATTTGCAGAGCTAGAAAAAATTCAGGTAAATATAAAATAATTGAGAAAGAATAAGTAAATGTAAACTTGTTCTTCATGTGAACTCCTAAGTAAAAACATAATCTCAGAGATAATTGTGAGGAATTAAAGTATAGTTTCAAGTTTATAGTTAAAATATAGCTTTAAGTTTACTTTTAGAAATCAAGTCACTCAGGATCAAGAAGATTTTATACTAATTAAACAAAAAAAAAAGGGGCCTGTAATTTCTCATGTTTTCTCTGTTAAGTATGTAGGATGAATCAGACCCAATTTCAAAGCAACATAAATGATCATTCAGTTTTTTTCTTCTGTTTTAGCATTAAATTCGACTTTCCTTCCTCTCTAAAAAGCTTAGCATTGAAAAGTGTCTGTAAAGCAGCATAGAGATTCCTCAAAAAATGAGGAACAGAACAACCACATGACCCAGCTATTCCACTCCTTGGTGTTTATCCAAAAGAACTAAAATCAGAATGCTATATAGTGATAAAGTCACCTTTGTGTTTTACAGCAGCACAATGCACAATAACCAAATTATGGAATCAGCCAAGATGTCTGTCAATACATAAATGGATTAAGAAAATGTGGTATATATGCACAATCATGTTTTACTAAACTAAAAAGAAGAATCAACTTATGGCATTTGCCAGTAAATGGATGAACTGAAGGATATCATGCTAAGTGAAATAAGAAAGATTCGGAAAACCAAAGGTCAATGTTTTTTGTCATATGTAGAAGCTAGAGTGAAATAAGGGGAAAATAGGGGAATATGTTGGGTATCATAAAGACATAGGGAAGATCAGTGGAGTAGAAGGAGATTGAGAGGGAGAGAGGAGGGACAAGAAAGGGGAGGAAGCGCAGAATTAATTTAACAAAATCACTTTATGTGCATATATAAATATACCACAGGAAATTTTATCTTTATATATGAGTAGAAATAACAAATCAAAAATAAATAAATGAGTGAAAGGAAGATCAGTAGAATAGAGAAAGAAGAATAGGGGGAGGGAAGAGAGGAGGGAGAAGGGGGAGAACAGACTGAAATCAAATTTCATGCATGTATGATTTTGTCAAAATGAACCCAACTGTTTTGCAAAACTATAATGTTCTAATAAAAAGAGAAAGAGGAGGCATGAATAGACATGTAGTTCTTCTTCCTTTTACTGGAAAGTGTCAGAAAAAGGAGATCACAAATGGAAATGGAAATTCTATATTGGTTGTTGGTGAGGAAGATGAGACAGTAGGGGTGAATCCATACCCACATATCATGCCTGTACTGCTGAGGGAAGCACAGAAGCATACTTGTCTGTCTTGTCTACTGTCCTGGTAGGTTGCTGTTATGGGTGTTTAAGAAAGAAAAAGGAAGACGCTGATACAAAGCAGTTTTGATAACAAAACTATACTAATGTGGTAGAATGTCCATTGAACAGATAAACTGGAAAATATTAACATTCGAATATTAAGGGATAAGCTGTTTCTAACACTGCCTATACATTTGTTCAAGTATTCTGGAAATATTACCAAATTCCTAGTAAGGTACTTCTATTGATCTCTTGGTGAGCATTGCAATGTATGAATTTGTGATCTAAGAGATTTATATTTGCAACAAAGAAAGGAATTTCAATCTAGACATTGGATATGTTCAGATGGTGACAATTTTAATATTTCCCTAAAGACTGGTGTTATCTTTTCAAAGCTAGAACTATTTGAATACCTTCTGAAAACTTGGAAGGATTATTCTTCCTGCTGTTAGCTTGACTGTGGAATGAAGCACATGAGCTTTGGAATGAGGTGGACCTGTGATTCCTGGTTCTACTATTTACTAGCTGTGGGCTGTAAGACAAATTATTTTACTTATTGTTTTGAGTCTCAGTTGTTGTGTTATTACTTGTGCATTAGATTATGAAGAACTGACTGTGACATGTGTGAAAGCATCCAACTAGTACAAAATTTGATATACGGATCCTCAATAAACACTAAATTTATTTTGTTACCGTGTGCTTTGGTTAACTCGATTACTTTTTATATTACTTCAAATAAAATTTTCAACTTCTAGATATTAGAAAAATATCCAAATTCCACTTTTGTTATGCTTGTGTCTTCTTTCTTATTGTCTTCTTTCTCCAAGTTTTTCAGATCCACTTTACCTTGCTCAAACTACTGATGTATGAGGGCATATTACGGTATGTGTTGAGAGATGTCCCTATCTATGGATTTGCTTCTGAATTTGCACAATTTCTATGTTTTCTCAAAACCCGGTGGTATCTAGAGTTGATATGAGCTACATTTACAATTTAGTTTTTCTCTTCTTTATGAACTTGAGCACTCTATCATCTGAGGCAAGTTGTTTAGAAATCTAGTCTTCCCTTAGGCTTCAGGACTAAATTCTGAAACAACTCAGGTCCTTGGATGTTCAAATACATACAAATACTGGAATTTTACTAATTTTGTCACATACAGTTGTCTTAAGCATCTCCTTTTTTTGGAAATTAACTTAAAGGCAGGGAATCTATAAAAGTCAATTGAAAAAGTGCTGGTAAATACAGACTTGTAAGAACCCAAGCAACGTTTCTCTTCTGTATCCTGATTTCCTAGCAGTTGTATTGAATACCTGAAAGCTCCCCAAGTAAACTTCTTCTGTTTGATTTCTGGTTGGGGGTCACTAGCCAAGCCAAAACCTTTCTCAGGTCTGTTTCCTTTTACCTCGTCTTCTTGTTCTTTCTGTGATTGAGACTCTGAATCCTCCAAGGTTTGAAAGAGAGCCAAACATTATTTATTATTTTTGTAGCCTTGTAGGCATTCAGAAAATGTTTGGCTTCAAGTTGGTTTCAATAAAATAGTTGGCTAGAGTTACAAATGAGCATTTTGGCTGGAATTTTGTTAAATACCAGTTTGAAGTTGAATTTTGGTAAAGCTTCCCTGAATACATCTATCTTTGTCAATGGATTTGTTTGTTTATTAAGTGCATACTTTCTGGATTTTTGTGGGAAGAGAAGGTCAGACAGAGGAGCATGAGGATTAGAAATGATTACGAATAGAGAAAGGGATTCATGGAGAATGGTGTCTAGAGATAAGGCGTTACGAGAAGGGAGCTTGAGTCATACTGTGCCTAAGTGGGTGTCCAGCCCAAGGCCACAGCCGGAACTACCATGGAGCTAAGCTTCCCATTGGTGTGTTATCCACATTCTGAATGGTGGTCACAATTAACAACGGAGCCTAAGTGCTATTGATACAAAGGATGGTCTCCATAAAACAAACTTTATCCTTTAGCTGAAGCTTCTTCAAAGCTGTAAAAAGAAGCCAGCCTTACTTCAAGGGATATGTTGCAGTCTCCAAAAGTAGAAGGCAAGCAGATGAATAAATAACGTCCTCTAGAGAAGCCATTAGTAGATTGCATAGTGATAATGACTTAAGTAATTAGAAATTAATTGCTATTAGAATAGTCACGGGTTGCCTATGTACATTTGGGTTACAACTCTAACACCTGGCATATGTCACCTTCCCTTTCTTAAAAACAAAACAAAACAAAACGAGTATTTGAAGTTTCTCTTCTGAAGACTAGAGACACCACCAACTAACTACTGTGACATGAGCCCTAGATCTGGCCTCAATAGTTTTGTTTTTAGAGTGACTGGATCATCTTGGACCTACCTTCTTTGATAGAGCACACCCGCAGTAATAGAAGGAAGGAAGTTAATCCTGCAAATTTTTAAGAGAGACTGTTTAGAATCCAGACCTCTGAAGATTCTTGTAACAGAGAAGAAACTTCTAAGAAGGAACTTCCAGCTTTCTAAGAGAATACTTGGTTTGGGAGAATGGAAGAGAGATGCTAAAGGCAACAAACACAAAAGAATAGAAGATAATTAGATGACTGAAACTGATAAACACTTAAGTCTCAATGACTGAATGTTGAACAAGGTTGCAAAAGGGTTGACTTACCCATTGTCAGCTCCTTGGAGCAAGGACCAGGTTTGAGATGTTTTCTGGAGTTCTCACAGTGCCCAGCTGGGACTCAGTGGCTTCTTGTTGAGGGGTTGAGTGCCATGCCACTATCTGGCAGGATTCACATTCTGCAAGAAGGTGGTTATTTAGAAGCAAATGCATCCCCATGGTCAGTGACCCAGCAAAAATGTTTAACTCCCTACAGAAGCTCAGTTTCCTCATTTTAAAATGGATTCCCAAATCTATTTATAGGATTGCTAGAGGTTTAAATAAGACTATTTATATAAAATGCATAACAATGTTTGTTATAGAATCATACTACAACGATTAACAATATCAAAAACTACTGTTTAATGAGTGTCTACTATGTGCCTGAGTTTGGACTAAGAATTTTCTGTAGATCACCTTAATTGATCGTGACAACAATGCTATCAGGAAGATTCTTAAAGAACAAATGAAAATGGGAGAATGTGTAATAGCAGTTCTTTTCCATGGAATTTCAAAGCAACATGAGACTCATTTTTCAGAAACAAAAGTTCCAGATATATGATGAGGAAACGAGAAAGGGAGAGAAATGAGGAGACATAGGCATTTTTAAACTCTAAGAGTACTTCAGAAGAGGGGTCTGAGAAAGTCACCTAGCAGCACTTGTGAAAGGACACTTGGAGTTTTGTGGGGTAGCAGCAAGAGTGGCTAGAGATAGTACTGTGAGGAAGAAATGAAAGGAATGTTCTCTACATCAGTGAAGATGTTAAGGGAAGTTCAGGACTTATGAGAGAAGACGGGGCCCCATCATGTGAAGAAAGCTCCTGGGAGAATATCTGATGCCTAAGGCCTAGGGCTCTAAAAACCTTTTATCAGGATGGGGACTAAAGAATTTGTGTATAGGGTGAGCAGGAAGGGCCCTGGGAGGGGGAGAATACTTGGGCAATTCCGATTGTGGGCTTGCATGTGTTTGAGGAGAAGATGTCAGGATAGGACTCTTCAGAAATATATATTTTAAAATTATTTTATTGAGGTAAATACACTTAGAGGAAAATGCGGAAATCACAAGTGTACAGTTTTGATGAATTATCACAAAGTGAGCACACCCATGTATCCACCACCCAGGTCAAGAAAGAGAACATTACCATCTTTATAAATATTTATTACTCAGAATTTTCACATGCTTGGTTTCTTAAATGAATTTGTGTCCTTCCAACAAATCTATTTAAAGTCAAATGTGACCAGTTAGAATATTTTATGCATGAAGTGAGAAAAGGTGGCTTTTTCTTAAAAAAAAAACAAGTTGGAGAAAACCCTTGAAATCCATAAAATTCCATAAAAGTGAGCATAGGATGTCATTAAAACCTGACAAAAAGGATAATTTTATGCACCTTCCAAATCCAAGAGGGTTGAAAATTGAAGTTCAAAGGGGAATTCCCATTTAAAAAATAAAGGAATGTGTTGTTTAAAGCCTTCAAGAATATACAGCTTCTGGCACTATTCCAAGCACACTGTGTGCTCTACAAATATTTTTTGATAATGACAATGGTGATAAGTTACTTTTTAAATATATAATTCATGATGATCTCCTTAAAGCAATAACCTGTGCAAAGAAATAATGACTTTTGAGTTCTTTTGAAATTCCTGGTTGGAGCCTTGGGAGAGGGAATATTCTGTGTGTATGAGTAATGATTTTTTATGCCCCAGCAGAAATTTTTCTGCCCTTTACCTCCCTTCTTCCTAACAACTAAAACACAGTTCTGGGTTTTACAGAGATATAGGAGGGAAAGAAATTAAGAAACAAGATGATGAAAAACAGAAATAGGGGGAAAACAAATGCTGAGCTAAAGATACTCCCCAAAGTCTCTTTGTACTTTCTTTTACTTCAAGAAATCAATGTTACAACTCAGTGTAGCAATTAACCACATTTCTTAGTAAATCAGATTTCATCAAACACATACTTTTATTTTGGTAGATAGTCAATTTGTGGGCTGAAGAAAGGTCTCCACGGCATCTACTGATGTTGAGTGACAAATAAGATAGAAAATACAAAAGCATTTGCCAAGCATCTATCTGCTTTTTACAGACTCTTATATATATATATTTTTTGTTTTGGTACCAGAGATTGAACTCAGGGGTACTTGACCACTGAGCCACATTCCCCAGCCCTATTTTGTGTTTTATGTAGAGACAGGGTCTCACTGAGTTACTTAGTGCCTTGCCATTGCTGAGGTTGGCTTTGAACTCGCGATCCTCCTATCTCAGCCTCCCAAAGTGCTGGGATTACAGGCGTGCACCACCACGCCCGGCCAGAGTCTCATATTCTTAATGGATCCTTCCATTGAAACTTTACAGAAGACAGAATTGACATGTAATATGTAAATTTGATAATGAAGAGTAAATATGGTGCATTTACCTCTTTATAAGTGCTAAACCAAACCTGGTTTTATGAATTCCCCAAATGATCCCTGCAGTGTCACAAATATACTGATCATTTGTTTTGTCTTGAATTTTTAAAATTACCAGCAATCTTAGGAAGGGATGGGGCTTCTGTTTGATAAGAATGTGTGAATGTTATAGTTTGCTGTGTCCTCAGCAATAGAAATGGGTGATTTTAGCATTTTGCCATTAGGGTTAAAGTATAAATAAATTTAGAATTCATAAGAAACTTCCTAGATGTCCACTTCAGCCAGGGGATTATAATCAAGCATATTTGCTTTTGAATCAACTATTTGGCAATGACAAAGTGAATAATTCTGTAGAGCACCTTTATAAGAATATAGGCAATTCAAGTAAATTCTTTAGAAATAAGTGAGATGTGGTATAAAGAAAACTGAGGTCTATTTTCAGGTTTACCACTAACTAGTTGTATGACCTAGGGCCAGTTTATCTCTGGGCAGTAGTTAAGATTATGGGCTTTGGGATCAACTAGACATGACTCAAGGCCCTTCTTAAACCTGCAAGAGCTTCAGATATTTTCATCTGCAAAATGGGGTCATTAACAGTCAAATTTCATATAAGGTTACTGTAAGAACTTAAATAGGACTGTGTGGAAAATGCCTAGCACAAAATCAGTGCTCATTAAATAATTGAATTGCAATAAGTGTTCACTAATTTCCTTTCCAGATCTGAATGTAACAATTCTATGAATGGTGGAGCTTCTAAAGTCTGTTGAGATTGTGTCCAGTTAGGAATTTCAGGTCTTTGAAAGGTGGCAAGAAGTAACTCAGCTTTACTTCTGCATAGACCCTTGGACATTGGAGTATTTTAGTTGTACACTTATTGAAAACCCTGACATCCCCTGAAAGGAGAGGAGGAAAACTTGTCACCCAGTCAGAAGTGGAGAGACCATGTGGACTCATCTGGCACAGTCCTTCAAGAGGAGCTGTGTGCTTGCCCTCAGGGTTGGTCTTCTTGGGATCATCAGGGTTTGAACAAGGCAGCTTAGCCCCTGGGAAGGAGGCTGCTAAAAGACAGAAGGCCAATGCCCTTTAGAGGCATTGGGGGAGACAAATGATCAACCCCCTCCCCTCCACCTCCCATCAACATTCTTTCTCTTTCAGTTTCCACATCTATGGATGCAGTCGGGGGTGGCCAGAAATAGTGGCTGAAGACCAAGCCATCCCCAAAGCTCGTCTTGTTTATCCCAAACATAATAACAACATCCTACATCTTTCTAGTTCTTTATCGTGGACGAGCATTTTCTCAGCCATGGGAAGTAAACAGGAAAGAAAACACTTGCTTGTTTTGGAAATGTGGAAATTTAACCCAGAGAGGTTTTGTTTAAGTTGAGGAATCCGATATTTAAAGCCAAGGATTCCTGGTTCCATGCTTCTTCCTCCATACCATGTTGTCTCAGATGTTGAGTTGTGTACATTCAGATAATTTCTTTCCTTCTCATTTATGTCTTTCAAGTTCAATTTCTTTGTTCACAAAATAGATCTGTCAATAATACCTTTATTAGGTTTGTGAGAAAATGATATTAGATAATGTATATGGAGTGCCTCATGCAGTTGTGGCCATTAGTGGTGGAGCAGATAGCTATAACCCCTCCTGCCTGGGACAATATTAAGTTCCTAGTATTACTTTTGATTGTTTCCTGCAGTGAAATCCCATGTTTTAAAGGTTTTGTATATCAAATTGCATATATTAGTTAACACCGGTTTTCTTTTATTATCAAAGGCATTTAAGATTGTCAATTGTAGCTTTTGATGAGCAACTGCATTGAGATTGATCTGATTTAATTCCAATAAAAGTAAAGAAGTGGGATATTTAGAGACTCTTTTAATCCTTATCTGAGTAAAAGTACTTCCTTCAGGTCATTCAAAGAGTTTAAAACATCTTACTGATCTCTAGCACTGTCCTTGTACATTCTGGACATAGTTGGGCTCTCACTTTTCAATGAATGAGCCAAACCTCATTATTACAATCTGAGTCAGTTGACGTTTTCTGTGTGATCTAATTCAATTTTTGAATGTTACAATTTTTTTCCATCACATCATGGGAAATTGGGATGGTCCAGAAATAATCAAAATGAATTAATTAAGAATGAAACTGAAGATAAATTTTTAACATGCTACCAGAAGTTATGAGTTAACAGGCATACCAATCTTTTAGAGATTACATTCTGATATATAAGATTCCATTATGTAGTTTATTTATTGTCATTAAAGGCCAGATTCAATTATATTTTTAAATACTTTTTACCCTGAAATTTTTGTAATATTCAAAAGGGAAAAAATTTCTTAAGATACTTAAATTAGATCATTTGTAGTCAAATTTAACTATTCAGAGGGCAAATTATAAAGGATGTTGAAACAGACAGATTTATATAAAGTCATCACTTATTTTGCCAAGATACATTACATAGAAAATAAGTCTTGAGCCTTTCAAGCATTATTGGGCCAACCTAAAATAATTTCATTGTGAGAGCATTTTTCTTCTCTGTGTGCAGTCTAAGTGCATATTTTGTGCTCTTAGGAATAACTTTCTAAAGCTGTGTGAAGAATGTAGTAATAAAATCTAATAAGAATTATGGCTCATGACTTGAATGATGTCAGTACCCTTTTAATCCTCCCAAACATGGAAACATTTCTTCTCCTAAATAAGATTTCTTAACTCTTTATTTCTAAGGAAATAAGAAGAGCTCTGCAATTCCATTGGCAAAATAAGAGTTAAAGAAAGACATTCCTTTCCATTGTTAATGCTTAGGCTTATCATGAAGATCATCACTTTAGATAAGAAATGCATTCTGGACAATAATATCTTTATGAATATATATTATTTTGTCTGATTTTTTTCATATACTATTTAACATCAGAGGATCTCTTGAGTTCAGTGTTCCAGTTACAATCTTTTGTTTTCTTTAAGCCAGTGGTTGCAAAGTTGAGCATGAAACAGCATTACCTAGAGAGCTTGTTAGAATACAGGTAGTTGGGCCCATGTAGTGTTTCCGATTCAGCAGGCCTGGGTGTGTTTAAGAAACTGCAGTTCTAAATGGTTCCCAGGTGTTGCTGCTGATGCTAATGCAGGAGTCACACTTTGATCACTACTACGTTAGGCCATGTCACAAACAATCTTTGTATTGTACAATTTAATTGGTGAGATCCAGCCATCAGGAGACATGTTCTTCTTGGTAGATGAAGCCACAGTTCAATAAATTAGTTATCCCTGGGTTATTTGGCTAGATTGATTGATTCCAAGTCAAAGAAACATGCAGGAAGGCACAGTTGATGAAACAGTCTGATGCTTGAAGCTGCCAGATTGAAGAATCTCTACGGGTAAGTGTGTGATTTTTTCAGTGACATCACATTTGCCTGCAGAGATTTTCCAGTCTGCCACTTTGAAATTGTATTTAGGAGGGAAAATGATTTGTTGTTGTTCTACAGTGATCTTTTTTTTTAAGCATGTTTATCTAAGATTGAAATTGATGGAAATAGAAATTATAGTTGGTATTCAGATAGGAATTAATAATGATTTACACTCTAATTCTGCCACTCATCTCCATGAAGAATGAAGGAAAAGGGAGGAAGGAAAGCTTCTCCAAACCACAACCAATCTCTAAACAGGATGGGGAAACTCATATCCTTGAGTCTTGAGTATCAAGCAACTTTATCCACATATTAGACTTTGCAGTTAGGTTTCTCCATGCCTTCCTTAATTTACTTATACCTAAGTAATCATAGGAGATGAGTAGAATGACTTTTCATTTCTCATCTCTCTTCTACCTTATAACTCTTTTATGATAAATAACACCACCTGCCAGTAATTCTTAAAGTGCTAAAATAATACATAATATGAAATATTTACACCAGAAGCTCAATTTAATTTGAAAATATTGTGACATTAATGCTACAATGTTGGTTTTTGTTCACTAGAACACATTTGTTCCCCAATGTTAACTATAAATTTATTTCCACATTTCACTAGAATGGGGACTCCTGTGTATTGGTTCCCTGCTGTATCTCAGCACACAGAATAGTTGCTGGCTGATAGTAGATTCTCAGTAAACGTTTATTGCTGAATGACTGTCAATTTACTGAAGATGTTTTTACAAATGTTTATTTACCATTAGAAAGGTGATATATGTATGTGTATTTATATATATCATATTTTTATTGATAGAGTGAACGGATTTTATTTCAGAAATATAACACTTTATAATATAAAAATAAAATAAGAGAACATTTAAATATATACTCAATCTTGCTAATAAAGAACAGGCCTTCCTTTAAAATCAGAAACAAGACAAAACATATGTAGTTCAATATAGTTCTTAAAACTCTAGTCAAAGCAATTAGGCAAGAGAAGGAAATTAAAGGTATACAAATAAGAGAAGAAAAAGTCAAACTATCTCTGTTTGCTGATGTCATGAGTCTATACTTAGAAGACCCCAAAATTCCACTAGAATACTTGGAGATCTGATAAATTCAGCAAAGCTACATGATATAAGATTAACATACAAAAATCAATAGCTTTCCTATACTTCAATAATGGATCTGCTGAGAAAGAAATCAAGAAAACTACTCCATTTATAATAGTCTTAAAAAATAAGAGTGAATCTAATTAAGGAGGTGAAAACCTCTAAAGTGAAAATTATAGAACACCAAGATGGAATGACTTCCCATGTTCATGGACAAGTATATTACCAAAAGCAATCTACAGATTCAATTCAATCCCCATCAAAATAGCAGTTACAGTCTTCACCAAAGTACTAAAAAAGGGTCTTAAAATTCATAAGGAAGAATAAAAGATCCATAACAGCCAAAGCAATACTGAGCAAGAAGAGTGATGCTGGAGGCACCACAATACCTCAAATTATGCTATAGAAGTATAGTAACAAAAACAGCATGGTATTGACATTCATAAAAACAAATATAAAGACCAATGGGATACAATAGAGGACACAGAGACAAATTCCCATAGATACAGTCATCTAATAGAAGTGCCAAAAACATACTTAGGAGAAAATATCACCTGTTAAACAAATGGTGGTCACCCTGCACAAAAATCAACTCAAAGTGAATCAAAGATGTAGAAATTAGATCAGAAACATTGAAACTCCTAAAAAAACCAAAACAAAACAAAAAAACATAGGTACAGCACTCTAACATATTGACACAGGCACAGACTTCCTTAATAAGGTTCCTAAAACTAAAGAAATACAACCCAAAATCAATAAGTGGGATGGCATCAAATTTAAAAACTTCTGCACAGCAGAGGAAACAAACACATGAAGAAAGAGCCTATAGAATGGAAAAAAATCTTTGCCAGAAACTCTTCCACAGGGGATTGGTATCCAGAATATATAAAGAACTCAAAAAACTTAACACTGAAAAAACTAATAACACACTCAATAAATGGGCAAAAGATCTAAAGAAACATTTCTCAAAAGAAGAAATCCAAATGGCCAACAAATGTTTGAAAAAATGATCAACATCCTTAGCAATCAGGGAAATGCAAATCAAAACTACACTGAGATTTCATCTCACTTCGGTTAGGATGACAATCATCAAAAATACAAAGAACAATCAATCATTGCTGGTGAGGATTGGGGAAAATGGTACACTTATACATTTTTGGTAGAAATGCAAATTAGTACAACCACTTTGGAAAGCAGTATGGAGATTTCCCAATAGACTAGGACCAACCATACGATCCAGCAATTTGATGTTTATCCAAAAGATCTAAAAATAAGTACACTACAGCGATACATGTATACAAATGTTTATAGCAGTGTAATTCACAATAGCCAACTTATGGAACCTAGCCTAGGTGTTCATCAACAGATGAATGGATAAATAAAATGTGGTATATATACACAATGAAGTTTTACTCTGTAGTAAATAAGAAGGAAATTATTTGCAGGTAAATGGATGGAATTGGAGAACATCATGCTAAGTGAAATATGCCAAATTCAAAGTCAATAGTCAAGTTTTCTCATATGTGGAAGTAAACATGTGCAGGAGAGGGGACTGGGATCTCATGAAAATAGAAGGAAGACAAGGAAAATAATAAAGGAGATGAAGAGGGAGGGAGGAGGGGAGGGCATGGAGAAGTACTGGGGAATGTTACGCTATGTCTATGTAAAAATACCACAACGAATCCCGTGTGTGTGTGTGTGTGTGTGTGTGTGTGTGTGTGTGTGTTAGCACATTAATTAAAATTACAGTAATGAAAAAGGGAGATCCTTAGAGTAATCCAATTGGGAAAGAGAAGACAGGAGGGAAAGGGAAGGCACTTGGGGAAAAAAACAGCCTTATAGTAAGATACACTATAATGCACATTTTTCATAATATTTGGCTTAGTAGAGGAATAAATAATTTCATAAAAGTCCTATGATGTTATATTGTATTTCAGGCATATAGTTGTATTTCAGAGGAACTTTTTTAGTCCTGGGTTATATCCAAATTTATGTAGCAATGAATCACAAAATTAGGTTTGATTATGTTTACACAACACAGTGTCTTGATTATCTGTTAATCTACCCTATACACATCCTTGGACCTCAAGATTACTTTAAAAGTATCCTCTCAATTGCATTCTGACTTTTCTAAATAAACCATAAATACAAACTTAACATTAAATCTCTCATAATTATGTAGAGGATATAACAGGTGGCCCTGATCTGATGTGAGTGGAGCTAAAATCATGTGTTGAAGTAATTACAGCTTAGAAAGATAGAAAACATCTGGGCTTCAAGGGAGAACATTTCTATCCTTTTAAAAACAGAGAACTACATCCTTTTTGGTTATTTAGAAAGGAGGGGCTTCTGCTGGGAAATCCATGATTCTCAGTCTATTCTTCTAAGCTCCAAGAGATGGGACCAGCATACCTTGGTTATGTAAGAAAGACAAGGCTTCTTATTGCTATTATTCACTTTCTGAAATCATGCTTTTTGTTTTACATGTGTCTGCAGGGTCTGGTCAAAGTTATTTGGCTTAGTAGTGGAATTAATAAAAGTTATTATTTGTTCTCTGGTCAAATTTATTATTTGTTCTCTTGAAGGAAAAGCAAACTGTGAATAATGGAATCATAGTCCCTGATTTTTTAATCTTGATTATTTCTTTGCTTCATGCAAAGGGGTGGATGAAGCACAGCTTTGGAACAGCCTCAACATTTTGGTTGCCTCTGTGATGAGGCTGTTTAGAAACAGGCAGCTTATAATACAGGACTCCTGTTTGTTTAAGCACATGGGTAAATAAATGTCACTTCATAAACACAAATATCTGATATGTAAGCATTGTCTGCTATTGGAATCTTTATACAAATAAATTTATAAGACTATTCCTAGCAGAGCCTAAAGCTCTGAAAAAATCAAACAGCATACATACATTTTTGAAAGATCAGGCCAAGATCTACCCAATGATTCTCAACCCTGGTTGAACATTGGAAATATTTTGCATTTATGAAACAGATTTCCAAGCCCCAACCAAGATCTCTTGAACCTAAATTTCCAAAATGTGGATTTGAGAAGTCTATGTAAAAAAAAAAAAATCTTTGAAGGCAGTTTTTGATTCACAGCAAAATAGAGTAGAAAGTACAGAGTTCCTGTATACCCTTTCTCTACACATGTACAACCTCCCTCACTATTGACAGCCCCCACCAGTGGTTCCAATAGATGAACCTACAATTTCAAATCATTATCCCAGATCCATAGTTTATATTAGAGTTCATTTTTAGTGTTCTATGTAGGGTTTTTGACAAATACATAATGATATGTGTCCAATGTTATAGTCTGCACAGAATAGTTTCACTGTCTTAAAAATCCTCTGCACTTTGCTTATTCACCCCTACTCCCTCTATAGCTCCTGGCAACCATTGATCTCTTTACTGTCTCCATAGTTTTGCTTTTTCCCAAGTGTAATATTATTGGAATCATGCAGTAGTAAATATAGTAATTTCAGATTGCCTTATTTTGCTTAATAATATATACTTGGGTTTCTTCCATGTCTTTTCATGGGTTGGCAGCTCATTTCTTTTTAATGGTCCATAATTTCCTTTGTCTAGATGTATCACAGTTTATTTATTCATTCAACTCCTGAAAGACATCTTGATTACTTTCAAGTTTGGCAATTATGAATAAAGCTGCTATAAATACCTGAGTATAGATTTTTATGTGGACATGTTTCTAGCTCCTTTGGGTAAATAACAAGGATTATGATCATTGTATTATGTACTACAAGGATGTTTAGTTTTGTAAGAAATTGACAAATTCTCTTCCAAAGTGTATGTACAACTTTGCTTTCTTACCAATAAGCTCCTGTTGCTCCAAATCCTTGCCAGCATTTGGTATTTTAAGTGTTCTGAAGTTTGGCACTTTTAAGAAGAGTATGGTGTTGTTTTAATTTGCAATTGCCTAATGACATACGATATTGAATACCTGTTTATCTTACTTACCATATCTTCTGTTGTGAAGTGTCTGTTTAGGACCTTTGCCCATTTATAATTGGGTTAATTTTATTACTATGGAGTTTGAAATTTCTCTCTGTATTTTGGATAACAATCCTTTATTAGATGGTCTTTTACAAGTATTTTCTCCTTGTCTGTGGCTTATCTTCTTGATCTCTTGACATCTTCTTTTCAAGAGCCAAAGTTTTACATTTTGTTGAAGTTCAGCTTATCAGTTATTTCTTTCATGGGTCATAGCTTTGATGTTATGTCTAAAACTGGGACTGTGATGAATTCATAGATCAAGTAAAGGAGAACTGATATTGAATCTTTCTGTTCATGAACATATTACATCTATTTACTTAGTTGTTCCTTGATATCATTTATCAGAATTTTGTAGTTTTCTCATGTAGGTCTTGTACATCTTCAGTTAAATTTTTACCTGAGTATTTCATTTTGGGGGATGCTTATGTAAATGTGATGTGTTTTTAATGTCAAATTCCACTGTTCATTGCTGGTATATAGGAAAGTGATTTGCTTTTATTAATCTTATGTCCTGAAAATTTGCTACAATTGCTTGTTCCAGTTTCTTTGATTCTTTCAGGCTTTCTAGATAGATGTTCTTACACAAATCAGTTTTATTTCTTGCTCTAAATGTGTATATCTTCTATTTCTTTTTCTTGTTTTATTGCATTAGCTATTACTTCTAGTACAGTGTTGAAAAGAGGCAGTGAAAGAAGACAGTCTTGTTTTATTCCTTGATCTTCGTAGGAAATTTTCAAGTTTCTCTCCATTAAGTATGATGTTAACTGTGGGTACTTTGTAGATGTTCTTTATAATGTTGAAGAAATTCCTCTCTTCCTAGTTTGCAGAGTTTTTAAAATATTTTTTTAGTTGTAGATGGATACAACATCTTTATTTTATTTTATTATGTGGTGCTGAGGATTGAACCCAGTGACTCATGCATGTGAGGCAAGCGCTCTACCACTGAGCTACAATACCAGCCCCTGAAGAGTTTTTACCACAAATGAATTTTGGATTTTGTCAAATGCTTTTTCTGAATTTAATATAATCATGTGGTTTTTCTTCTCTAGCCTGTTTAACCTACCTTGCATACCTGGGATAAATCCTAGTTGGTCATGGAATCTAATTCTTATTATACACTGTTGAACTTGATTTGCTAATACTTTGTTGAGAAGTAGTCATCTGCAGTTTTCCATTCTTGAAACTTCTCTTTTGGTTTTGTATTAGGATAATGCTAGCTTCCTAACACTAACTCATTAGGATGAGTTAGGGGATATTCCCTATGTATCTATTTTTTGCAAGATATTTCAGAGAATTTGTAAAATGTTTTCCTTAAATGTTTGATAGACACCACCAATGAAACTATGTGAGTTCATTGCTTTCTGTTTTTTAAGTATTGGCCAATTTCATGAATAGATATAAACCATTACAATAGTCTATTTCTTCTTGTGTGAGTTTTGGCAGGTTGTTTCTTTCAAGGAATCGATGCATTTCATTTAGATTATTAAATTTTGTGGGTACATAGTTATTCATAATATTCTTTTATTATTCTTTTAATGCCCATGGTATCTCTGGTGATGTCTCTTATTTCTGATTTTAGTCCTTATATTTGATATATTAATCTTATTTTTTTTCCTTAGCCTATCTACAGATTGATCAATTTTATTGATCTTTTCATGAACCAACTTTTGGTTTTGTTGAATTTTTCTACTGATTTCTGGTTTTCAGTTATACTGATTTCTTCTCTGCTTTTTATTATTTCTTTTCTTTTGCTTACTTTGGATTTAATTTATTTTTCTTTTATAGTTGCTAAAATGGAACTCAGATTATTGATTTTAGGTATTTATTCTTTTCTAACATATATATTTAATGTTATAAATTTCCCTCTACATATTGCTTTCACTCATCCTGCATTTCTCCCAACCCCCTGACCCTGGCCCTAGTATTGGGGTCTGAATGCAGGACCTTGAGCATGCTGGGCAAGTACTCTACCACTGAGCTACATTTCCACCCTCAACCTGAAAATTTTGATAAATTGTATTTTCATTTCTATTGAGTTTGAAATGTTTTTAATTTCTCAAGGGATTCATTATTTGATTCATAGTTTACTTAGAAGTATGTTTAATACCATGGTTTTTTTTTCCTGACACTATCTTTCTGTTATCAATTTTTAGTTTACTTCTCTGTAGCAAGATTTCTATTCTTTAAAGCTTTTAAGGTATGCTTTTTGGTCCAGAATGTGGTCTGTTTTGACAAATGTTCCATGTAAGCCTCAGAAGGATGCATTATTATTATTGAATAAATAGTCTGAGTTCATCTATGTCCTTACTGATTTTCTGCCTCTTTTCTTCTGTTCATTACTATTAAAGAAGCATGAAACTCTCCAACTATAACAGTGGATTCATCTATTTCTCCTTGCAGGTCTATCAGCTTTTTTCTCAGATATTTTTTGCACTCTTGCTAGATATATATATGCTAATGATTATTATTTATTCCTTTTGGAGGCTTATCATTATATTATACCCATCTTTATTCCTAGAAACATCACCTACTCAGAAGCCTGTTTTGTCTAAAATTGGTATAACTACTTGTATTTTCTTTTGATTAGTGTTAGCATGAAATATCTTTTGCCATATATTCACTTTTAACCTACATATCTTTATATTTAAATAGGCGTTCTTGCAGACAAGAAGAAGTAGTTGGTCATTCTTGATCCACTCTGGCAATCTCTGTTGTTTATAGACACAGACCATGGTATATAGCCCATCCATGGTTAAAGTGATCATTGTTATAGTTGGAGTAATAGCTACCATATTTGTTATTATTTTCTATTTGTTGAAAACAATAATATAGTTTCTATTTGCTGCCCTTGTTCCTTATTCCTATTTTTGTCTTCCATACTTCTTTTACAGTTTAAGCATTTTATATGATTCAAGTTTTGCTCTTTTCTTAGCATATCAATTATGATTTTTTTCACTTTTTAAAAGTAATTGTCCTAGGTTTTACAACATATGTTTGCAATTAATCCAAATTCAATTCATGCTATACAGCTCCATGGGTAATGTGAGTACTTTATAATAAAATATTCCTAATTCCTTCAATCTGTCACATATATCATTGCTGTTACCTAAAAATGCATAAGCACATGTTTATTTATGGGCATTTATGAATGAAACCCATAAGCGTATGTAACTGAATACATAGTTGCTCTCATTGTTAACATTAAACACAGTTTTAACATTTTGAAAACTTATATGTTAAATCAATTAATAAGGAAAAGCTTTTATTTTACCTTCCATTATTCCTTTTCTGATGCTTTTCTCTTTATCTAGATCTGAGTTTCTGACCTATATTGTTTTCTTCTCTTGGAAGAACTTTTAAACATTTCTTGCAAAGTAGGTCTACTGGCAACAAATTTTATCAATTTTTCTTTGAAAGTCTTTATTTCACCTTTACATTTGAAAGGATAATTTCATACACTTGGTACAGAATTTTAGATTGGATTTTTCCTCTCTCAATGTATATATTCCACACTACTTTTTTTTTTGGTAGCGGGGATTGAATTCAGGGGTACTCGACCATTGAGCCACATTCCCAGCCCTATTTTGTGTTTTATTTAGAGACAGGGTCTCACTGAGTTGCTTAATGCCTCACTGTTGCTGAGGCTGGTTTTGAACTCACGCTTCTCCTGTCTCAGACTCCCAAAGTGCTGGGATTACAGGCGTGTGCCACCATGCCCGGCTTCCACACTATTCTTCTTGCTTGGTTTCTGAGAAGCAGTCAGATGCATTTCTTCTTGCCTTTGAGCCTCCATGGTTAGGTGTGAGGTGTTTGTGTTTTGGGGATGGTCACCATGACTGGGTCTCCCTGGAGTTTTTAATTCTCAGACCTATCCATACTGATCCTGTAGCAACTGGAGTTTGGGTTTTCCTACCCGCCACTGGTTCTCAAGGAAGTTTCTGCTCCAGTAATTTGGGATTTTCCGTATTTACTTGTCTCCAATTTGAGGAGTAGGGCAGGGTTCTGACTGTCACCTCAATCTTCAGACAGACTAAGAAGAGTTGTTGATATTTGTTTGTTCATCCTTTTATTTGTTGTTAAGGCCAAGTGGTAACTTCTAATCTCCTAATGTAAGGGTCCAAAAATATAAATTTAGTTATGTCTATTTTCTAAAACATGGCTGGTGACTGCATAGGTTTATCATTCATCAATTTTTAAGCTTTAAAGGGCAATGGTATTTTATTTCAAAGAAAATCTATGTAATTTTAAATTTATAAAAAGTCTAAATTTGAAAACAGTGAAGCTTTCAGAAGATTGAAGTGTGCACATTGGTAGGAAGTGACCCAGGGCTTTGTCCTCTCAGCCCCTCTCCTTATGACTGCAGCTAACTGCCTCTGTAGAGCACCTCAGTTGCCAATCTTACTGGTCTCTCCAGCAGGGAGTTCTTGGAGGGTGGTGTGCAAGCTCTTGGTGCCTGAAGTGTAGGGGGTGTGAATCTGAGTAGCCAATCAAGGAAAGGAGGAACAGCACCCAACCCGGCTTCCTTCAGATATTTGCCCTGTAATTGACACTGGAAAGCGAAGGGGACAGGAAGATGATGTCCTTGGAATCAAAGGTAGAAATCTGCTGCGCAAAAACACCATTTTGCAACTTGCCTTCTTTCAAATGACCCTGCCATGCAGGGTGTTATTTAGTTAACCCGGCCTAAGAGGATGTTTTAAAGGTGGAGGATCGCCCTGGTGATGAACAAATATGAGAAATAAACTTCCAGTGGGGCTGGGTTGCCTGCTGACTGTGATTTCCTGATGATCTATAACAATGGTTATTCACTAACAGCTGGCGCTTGTCTCCCTCGGACAAAGCCACTGGGAAGAGCAGGCCTTCTGATTGGTGAACCAGAACCGTTTCCTTGGCAACCGTTAACTAGCACGTGTTTTATTGTTTCCAACTGCTTTTCCTGGGGTATTTGCAGGTGGTGGGAGATGCTTTCTTAAAGAGGGGTCATAACCTCATGAACTTTCAGATGTTGCAACAAATTGGGGAACAAAACATTTTTTTTCTTTCAAATATATTAAGTAAATCTTATTAGTAGCATTTTCAGGACAGATGCAGCCCAACAGTTTTTCTTTTTTTCTTTTTCCTTTTTTTGCCATTATTTCCAGATGTTATTAATTTTAAAGGCAAAGTTTCATTTTATGATTGTGATCTATAAGAAGGTAGTATTAAAAGTATGTCTGGCCATAGAATATAGTTTTGGCCTTTTGGGGGGTGTGTTCTGGGTCCATATTTTTCCAGAAAACATGAGAGAAGCCATAAAATTTGAGTGTACTTTTAGTTGGCTTTTTAAAGGTTTGCATATTTTGCCTCTTTACTAATTAACTTGGTGTTTTTGCCTTTATTGATAGTTCTCTTCCCATTTTGAATGCACCAGAAAATTAATAGTGTTGCTATAAAATATAAAACTACGTTAAAGTTGACCATAATAGAGTATCCTTCTGTATTTACTTGACATTTTGAAAGGACTGGTTAATTTCCAGATGGATAGCTCCCTCTTCTGTTTGGTTTGCAAAATTTGCATCTTTGGAAGCACAGAAGGTAGATGCACTATTTATCACAAGAGTTTTCTCTTTCTTGGCTGAAAGTGAATGTAGATAGCGAATTCATAAATTGGAATATGTAGGATGCTTCCATTGTTCCATAATTTGGTTGAAAATAAAGCCATCTATCCTGCTGTAAATGGTGGCTAACAGAAAATGAAAACATTCTTTTCAGTTAATATTGAGGTTTATCTACAGCCATCTCTGAAAAATTTTGCAGACCTGACCAATCACTTGCCTGAACTCTATTTGAAACACCTGGATTTTGGTCAAGTAAGCATTTGCCACTTGATTTGCACAGCATTCAAATAACATGGCCATTCTTCTCTTGAATCTGATTTGCAAGCCATTCCTAGTGAGTATATTCATACATCATAGGTTTGTGAACATGCACTTAGACCTGTGGCATTCAAATGCTCATCTTCAGGACCTCCAGATTTTTAAAGGTCTTTATAAAACTTTGTTCTTGAAATATTTTCCTTTGTTTCCTTGGGTACAATTCATTCATTACAGCCAGTTAGGGTTGTGCTTTGAAAATGAACCCAGAATGATACAACCTGATTTCCCAACCACAGAACCAAAAGAGCTGGTTAAACTATTTATGATAATGAGGGTAACTCAGGTCCACCTTTCTAGAGATCAATGAAGTGATAAATTTTGACTATGAAGAGGCAAATGTTAATTAACTCAGACTTATCCTTCTCATTTCCCTCAATGGCAGGTGGTGGGAATTATATAACTCTAATTATGTGAATGTATATTAGATGAACACTGTTCCCTTCTCTCCAGTTTGCTTTTTTTAATTGCTGCGTTATAATTATACATAATAGTGGGATATGTCGCTACATATTTGTACATGAACATAACATAATTTGTTCAATTCCATTTGGCTTTTGTTGGGGTGGGCACACCTCAGGCTCTTCTAAAAGTGAAATGACATTTTGCCTCATACATTCCTGTTGGCAACATGACTTTGTATTCTTTCTTATAAGTTTTTATGGGGATACAAATGATATTATATTAAAGAATAATTTGAATATTAGTGGAATAAGAACCAGGAAACTATTCATTATAAATTTTGGAGAATGTAACATATATTTGAAAATTGTAAATTACCTATTTATCTTCAAATAGGTGAAATAACCAAGTCATAAAATGTTAGATAATAAATTTCGTATAGAATGAAGGAGTTTGGAAACCATAGACCACAGTACACTTGATTAACCTTTCTTTTCATAGGTAATAACACTTTCAGGGACCTTTCAGGGTCCTGCAGCTAGCCAGTGATGGAGCTGGTTTTTCTGGCTCCCAGTGCTCTTTAGCCCAGGCCACAGTGTGCACCAGTCAAGGAATTTTTGCCTTAGGGTGCTTGGCTGTGGCTCCATGAATACAAATTCTGTGATTTCTTTCCTTCTCTGAGGGCAGACCCTAGCTCCATTTTCCAGAATTGCATCCCAGGGACTTATTAGCTGAGTGACATTGGACTAGTTAACCAGCCTCTCTGTACTTCCGTTTTTACTTCTATGAAATGACAATAATAATAGTGCATCTTTCAGAGTTGAGACCAATAAGATATTTGGCACAGTGCCTAGCACATGGTAAGTGCTCAATAAACATTAACTGTTATTGCCTTTCTTCCTTCAGTGTGTGCTGTGGTCTTAATTTACTCTGCAGCATGCAGCAATTATGTTCTAAAATAACTGAAGGCTGTATACTCATTTTCATAGCAGCACTATACACAATAGCCAAAAGGTAGAAGCAACTCAAGTGTATATGGACAGATGAATGGATAAGCAGAATGTTGGCATACACAAATAATGGAATATTATTCAGGCTTAAGAAAGAAGGAAATTCTGACACATGCTACAACATGGATGAATCTTGAACACATTATGCCAAGTAAAATTAGCCAGTCACAGAAAGACAAATACAGTATGATTCCTTCTATAGGAAATACCTAGAATAGTCACAGTCATAAAGACAAAAAGTAGAATGGTGGTTGCTGGAAGGAGAGGGGCATGGAAAGTGGTTTAATGGGTATAGTTTTGCAAGATGAACAGAGTTATGAAGACGAGTTGCATAACAATGTGAATGCACACTTAAAAATGGCTAAGATGATAAGTTACTTGTGTATTGTACTACAGGTAACAACAATAACAAAAAAAAATGGAAAGTCCTAGTATAATTAGAACAAATTAATTATACTAGTTAGCCCTGGACATTTGGACTCACAGGTCCCAGGGCGCTGGGCCAGGGCTGTGGCTTAAAACCAAAAAGGTTTTGGTTAGTGGCTAAGTATGAGATTGTGGTGCCCAAAAATCATATCTTTTTTAGTTCTAGTTCTGTTTCCTTCCGCCAGGATTGCTGATTTCCTGTCAGGGATAGACTTAATTCCCAGGGCCTTAAAGTTTATAGACTTGGATGAAATTTCAGAACCACACTTTCCCCATAGTCACATGAAGAAAACCCTCAGAGACTCTTTGAAAAATGCAAATGCATGAAAAGCAAATTTGATTCAGCAAGTTTACCATTAACACAACATCCTTTGGGGTGGGGGTGGTACAGGCTATTAGGAAGAAGCTTAGCAACTGCTCTGTTGAACAAAGCAAGCAAAGAGGCAGAGAGAAGGGGAGAGGGAAGAAAGCTGCATTTTGGGTTAGGACTTTTTTTTTTTAAACTCCAAATTTCTGTTTAATTATCATTATTATCTACAAATGATAAAAAGCAAGTATTACCAAGATAAAATCAAGAACAACTGGAGAAAGGTTGATGCTTAATTTGGCATTTGACAATTTCTTTTAATAATGTGATGTAGAAGCTGTCTTCTTTTTATTTCAATTAAGAAATTCCTTTTTACATTTGATACTCAGTATGCATTTTATTTCAGTTCAATAATATTTGCTTAATATCTACCGTGTAGTGAAGGCCAAGTGTTTCAGTGGAAACCACTAGGTTAGGGCTTTAAAAATAATTTGTAAAAGAAGGTAAATACTTCAAAGCTTTTAAAACTTTTAATTTAATGCTTAAAATAATTAAATACACTGGGAATCATAACATGGTATGATCCAAATAAAATTCCTTTTATGGATCATGGAACTTATATATATATATATATGTAAATTTATATATATCATATACATATATATGATAAATATTTGCAGAGGAAATTTTTCATCTATGTTTTAGGGAGAAAGTCATCTTTTTAGACACACTTGTAGGGAACAACCACTATATTAGTGAATATACTTGCTCTCAAGCTAGCATCAAAAAGAGACAGAAGAAATCTTTCTTTCATCAACTTCTCAAAAATCGCAACTAAAATGCTTGGTAATAAGGCAGGTTGAAAGTCTGTCATTTTCAAAATTCTTCTTTAAAATTTGTATTTTTTGTCCTTTTAAAATAACAATCAGGAATTGTTCTTTAAATGTTATATGAATAAAATAAAATAAGCATTGAAATATAATTATTAGCTTATTCAAGAACACCACCTCAACACTAATTTTAGCCATCTTAATATAAAAAGCCTGGGCTTATGATTTTGCCAAAAGGCTTTTTTATTATCATCCCAGCAGGTCAATAACAATCTTGAAATCACGGAATATACATAAAGGAAAACATCAGACTTACCAAGGCATATAGCTGTAATAGTGCATGACACAAGGCACATTTTGGTGACATTGTTCAATTTCCTGTCTTTCAGCATCAGGTACTTTCTCTGAGCATCTGAAGTCTTTAGATATAGGCAAAATAAGAAAGGGGAACAGTTTTTAAAAATTAGGAGCTCAGAAAGGTAAAAACAGGCCCTGACAAACACCTCTAAACACATCAATGTCTTTCTTAATAGAAACATTTCCCTTTTCCTTCTCAGTATTTCTATTTAAAAAAATACCCACCACCCTAAGGATTCTTTTCAAAAACATATTACCCTTCTGAGAAGTAGACACCATTAAGTTCGTTTTTAAGGGTTCACAGTTAGCTTATAGCCAAAAGTGAACCTTTGGTGGCTTTTGAATCCTTTTCAAGTCATGAAACCTTAGAGAGAAACTAAAGAGAAAAAGATCAGAATCCAGCCTACCTCTTTCAGCCCCTGAGAATTCCCTTTCCAAGTAATTTCTTAAATAGTGAGGCTGTGTCAGAACCCCCAGTTCTTCTCCTTAGAAGTTACTAAATCAGCAGAAAGACCGACAATAATGGCACATGAAATCTAAGTTTTGTATAGGAAACAGTCAGGCCGTCTACACTTTGTTATTCACTTGATAGACAGAGCCATTTTGACAGCCCTAACCTTGGAAACCACAGGTCCTGCTGAGCTCAGCAGGAGTCAAACGCTGAGTACCATCTGTCAAAGCTTTATTTCCCCCTCCTTATCCACGCCTTTACTATAAGATGCTAACAAGAGCACTGAATGAAAGTCTCTAACTACAGTTAAACTTGTGTGCATTGTAACAGTAATATTTGGGAAAGAATTCACTCTCAGAATCTACCAAATTTTGAGTGAACTGTATTGATTATTCTGTATTCTTTCTTAATGGTTATTGACAGAAGAAAGTCTGGGTTAAGGAACTCCATAATCACACTCCAAATAACAAATATCCCCCAAATTAGGACACTGCACATTAGTTTTTATGGTTTCGCCAACTTTGTAACAAAAATAATGGATGGTTTGGAAAGTTGTCAGCATGTATAAAAACAACTAATTCATTTCTTTCCAAAACAGAGATTTTGACAAGTTAAATTCTCGCTTTATAAAAGAAATCTCATTCAGAACACATACTCTCTCTGGCATAATCAATTCTAAAAAATTAACAGGCCTAATCATAATAAAATCAATTAAATCAAGTGTGGTATTGCTCAGGTGGCCCTTGTGCAGAGGACAATATATCAACTGAAAACAACGGAATTAGAAAGGGCATTTCTTTCCATTAATTGCTACCAAAATGTTGCATTTTTTTCACATGAAATATTTTTAATCGTTAAGCATTTGGCATATTTTTGAAGTACAAGTTTATTTTACATTTTGTTTAAAAATTTCACATTTAGTGAATAATTTGAGATATTTATTAAAATCCTTAAAGTACCATTTCTAGCACATGGTTTAGAATTTTAGAGGACATTTCTATAACTAGAGAATCATAAAATAATAGTAATTTAGAATTTAAAACTTGAAGAAACAGGGTCTTTTTAGTATAATTATTCAAATTTAATTTTCAGTTATTTTCCTTGAAATTGCACTGTTTTATTTTGATGTTATTTTCCAGTATATTCTCCTAAATGCTGAAAATATAGTTATTTGAGATACTGCACATCATAAGAATAATGCCATATGTTCTTTATAATATACTGAAGCAAAGATTGTGTACTGGTTATTCACATTGTTAAGAAGATATTGTGAAGAATTTTAAAAGTAAATAATGATTATATTCTCACAGATCTGTACTTTTCACATTTTTCTGAATGTACTGCATGTCTAAATTTTGCAGAGATTTGAGAACCCTTATGAATGTATTTATGTAAAATATTTGAATGTATTTATGTAAAATATTTTTAATAAATTGAACATCCAGGAGGAGATTTTATCATGTAGAGTAACTAAGAAGTGATTTGTGTTGCAAAGTCAAAACTATATAACTAAAAAGTTTCTAATATGAAGTTTGTTTTTTTTGTCCATCAATTTCGAAGACATTGCTCTTCTATATGTTTGTGAACATATACTTGAAGGCATTTTAAAGAAATATGAATAGACATATTAGAGTTGGAGCATCACCCCTTCTCTGGTCTTCTCTCACCTACCCTCATCCTACCATGAAGGAGTCTGACCTCATTCAGGAAGCTGCCTTTGCCAACAGGCAGGGTCCCTGCTCAGCATGCACTATTTCCACCTGCTGCTGGTGCCTGGTATCTTTTTTCCTGAGAGCAGGATGCAACTTTCACTGCATTGAGAGGGAAGGTTCCAGTGTCCTGGGGAGGGTGAGCACACAGACTTCAGAGAATCTTACTGACAGTTACTCTGAGAGCAAAGAGAAGCGAAGAGTGCAGAAGGGGAGGCACCTCCAGATGGAGAAGGGGTGAAGACAGCAGGGAGACTGGCTTCCGCAGGGTTTTACCTAAGGAGGGCTGCTGGATGTGTCCACGCAGTCGCCTTGCTTTGCATCATGCCTGTGTAGACTTTCTTGATCCTCATTATTATGCTGTTAATTGTCAGAATCTCAGAGTTAAACAGATGTTAAGGGTCATTTAGTCCAACCCTTCATTATAGAGATGAAGAAACTGAGACCCAGACAAGTCTCTTCTGTGGTTTATCTACACCCTGATTTAAAAAAAAAAAAGAAGAAGAAAAAAAGAGAAAAACCAAGTTTTAATGGGATTCAAATGTGTTTAAGTCCATCCAGAGACATTGATCCTGTAATTTAATTTAATAAATCGGTACCAACAATATACAACTCCATTGCACAAGTGGAGCAGCTGCAGCCTAAGAAGTGACATAAACGGATTCCATGTCTCTGGATTACCAGGCCAGGTGTCACCTACAGAACTATTGCATTTTAAAATGCAACACAGATTTCTGTTGCTTGGTGTGTGCACCAAAACTGATATCACTACAGGGGTATTTGAAGATGCCACCTAAACCTGTGCCTTCTTCAAGGCACACAGTCTTGTGTGTTGACAAGTCTGTAGGGCCATCACAATCAAGGAGCTGTTTTTGTTCCCATCTTGAGAAGAAAGTAGAGAATTTTTCTACAAAGTTACTTTCTACCTTTCTTTGTGATATTTCTTTACAACTATACAGATGTGAGACCGAATATCTGGCTTAATCCACATAAAAAGGCAACAAGGTAGATATTATCATCTATTTCAAAGAGGCTGAGTGTGCTCCAGGTTCTGTTTTCCTTATCTGTAAAATGGGGATGATCATGTTACTGACCTCTGAGGGTTTAATGAGCAATGCTGATGAAGACTTTCAGTGTTGAGTGAGTGCTCAGGAATGTTCAATTTGTTATTAGTATCCGTGGAGTTTAGAGTCAGATTTAATGATGATTTATGGTAACTGTATCAAATCTCATGATTACTATATTTGTCCTTATTTTCCATCCATAATATTTATTTTCTTTTAAGGAAATAATAAAAAAATTGAATAACTACTGAAAATTAGAAAACAATTATCTGTATCCTATTTATCTTGATACCAAATATGATGGGTTTCACAAATGTTTTCCATTTTTTTTTCTAGAAGTCTACCTAACTTTACACAGTTGGAATCACGATGTGCTACAATATAACTTGCTTTTCCTCTTGACATTATGCCAGAATTTTTCATGTGGCTGCCAAGTCTAGAGGAATATCATTTTAAATGAGCAAATATTCCATAATTTGCCATATCCTGATGATGCTATATCCTATTTTAATTGCTTTTAGTTTTTCTGTTACAAATGACCATTTTATTATATATAACATTGTCTTCCTTGAGAATATTTTCTTTAGATGATATTTTTAGAAATTAGATTTTAAATTAGAATTTAAATACTTTTGTAATATTGCTGCTTATTGCTCAATCATAGCTCTGCTTTTCTACTTTTTAAAAAAAATTTTTAAAATATTTTTTTAAATTGTAGATGGACACAGTATCTTTATTTATGTATTTTTATGTGGTGCTGAGGATCGAACCCAGTGCCTCACACTTGCGAGGCAAGTGCTCTACCACTGAGCTACAGCCCCAGCCCTGCTTTTCTACTTTTATTAACCTTATTTTATAAGGTTTATCATATCCTTATTTTATAAATATCTCCATAAGGATCTGTATTAGACTTCCACACTGTTTTTGCAAGATGTGATTTGTTCAGAGTCATGGGGTTCTGCCAACACTTGAAGCCCTCTTTCTGCTATACCAGTGATGATAATGGGAAGTGATTCTTAAGGTCCAGACGTGGATGGCGAGCCATTTCTTCAGGACCAGTTGAAACAGCAGAAAGAGCTGAAATTTAGGAGTTGGGAGTTCTGAATACAAGTCCACTAATCATGTACTATTTGACCTTGGTCTCTTAATTAACTATAGATTCATTGATGTTTGCCCATATTTTCTGGGGAATTTGAGGCTTAGATAAAACACAAGAGTGCTCTTTGTGCAGAGTGAATGACTACGGGAGCAAAGTAGCTTCTTGCTCTCTGAATCCTGAGTATGGAGTTACTCTAAGAAGCTGCAGTATAGTGTTTCTCAGATTTGACTATGCATGTGAATTATCTGGGGATCTTGTTAAATTCTGTTTCAATAGGCTTGGGTGAGACTGAGATTTTGCATTTCTAACAAACTCCCAGGCAATTTTGCTGCTGCTGTTTCTGCTGTTTCATGGACCACACTTTGAGAAGCAGCCACTGAGTACCAGTGGTCTTTCATTTGCATGAATGACTGAATCAGTTGTACAGAGCAATCTACCCATGAAGCAATTCTAATAAGTGAATAAAGGATGAAGATTAATAGTAGCTGGCCAGATGCCCCTAGAGTGGTGTCTAATATGCTTAGAATGTGTGACTATTCTGACCTGTTTGTGGAGGAAATATTGCCTGATCTGTTTCCTCATTAATGCTGGAGATCCCCTGAACCTAGGAATGTCCCTTTCACTAAAATGTGGTAGGAAGTGGAAGGCAGCAACCTGGAATAATGGAGTAATGTGGGAAAGCCCTAGCCTTTTGCTATAATCGTTTCCCTTATCTGAGAACAAACTTAAAAGTGACCTTTTCCATGCTTATTTTCTTGTTTTGTATGGTTGGAGATTCTACCCAAATCTCCTTAAAAGCTAAGAGAATTTGCCAGCAGCACCTTTGAAGCCACAATGCCTTGTTACAAATCTTTCCAAACATCTGCTACATGAAAAGAAGCAAGATCCTGCCTTAGCTAGGGGCAGGAGGGCAATTCGGAAGTGGGATATCCAGGGGCAGCTCTGCAGAGGCCCTTTCTCTGTGTGCAGGGGGCTGGGGAAGCTCCTGCACCTGTTCTTACATTCCTGCTGGCTTCTGTTGTTTTCAGTTGCTGCTGAAGGCATCCCAGGAGAGGCCTGGGCCAAGCCTTGTCAGGGAGTGTGGCGGTTGGCCTCACAAATGTTAGGATGTTCACTGTCCCTGTAGGGACTCTCATTTCCCTTTCACATCACCACCAGGCTGATGTCAAAAGGAACTCTTTTGAGTTTAGGTATTGTGGCAGAGAATGGTCTTTTGAAACTCAGGTGACATAGATAGCTTGGCTTCATTTTTCTAGAACTGAAATGCTATGAGCAGGACTCAGAGGTATATAGCCATCAGGCTCAGTGGAATTATTCCCTAGAGAAGAGAAGGTACATTTTCAAGAAGAAAGAAGAAATCCTAGGTTGGGAGTAGAAAAGTTGTGGGTCTGAGCATTACATGCAGGCCTTGAAAGATGAGCCTTACTTTCAAGGAAAATAGTTGAAGGGAAAATATAATAGATGCACTTTCATTTTTCTCTGAAAACCTCTTTGGTAGGTTGCTACATGCAATTATTTTTACTTAATAACGTGAGTGGCTCTGTCCTTAAGTGTCATAGTAAGCCCTCATTTTAAGGATGTGTGAACAGTTTATGACAGAAGAAAGATACAGCTTTTGGCTCTGTGTGTGTGTGTGTGTGTGTGTGTGTGTGTGGTGTGTGTGTATTTGTATTTGTCTTATAAGTGGTGGACCATAGAATTCTTCTGTCTATGATTAAAAGTTTTTCTTCTTCTTCCTCTATCATCAAAGTCTTGGTTTATAATTTAAAGCTCAGAAAATAGCTTCTGAAGTACAGAGAACTAGTTTTTAGGGGATGCTTAGCCAGCAGATCTTATGTGATTAAAAGATAACTCAATAAAAGATGCATTTTTTAATTGCTAAGAACATAGTGTTTGCTATCAAAAGCTGCTGCCTCTCTTTACCATGAACACCCCTTCATTCTAATGGTTGTAGGGCAAAATAAAGTTATAGTCTAGATTTCAGAATAAACTTGTTTATCAGAAACATAATCACTCGAAACATATCAGGAATTCTGAATTTTATTCCTTGAAAATCTTAGTATTATAGGCTTCATTGAGTTTTGATTATTACAAACAATGTTTGTGCTACTAAGGTTTTTGGGGCCTTTTAAAATCTAAATTGGAAGTTTTACAAGATCTCTTACTGAGGATATTATTTTGCTTTGGCTATTCAGTGAGAGCCATCTCTGCAAGCTTGGTTCTTACCCTAACAATCATGCTTGGCTATGAATAGGGGAACTGACTAAGCTTAGGATAGTTGGAGGTTTGTCAGAGGAGAGTTGAATTATTGTTCTCATAAAGAAGACAGAAATTGCAAGTCTTTCAGCCTCTCAAAGTCCCTTTCCCTTCTTTTAAAGTCAACAGTAGGATACTGACTCCAGAGAAAGATCTGTCACTTCAGGAACTAGACCTGTGGTATTGTGAACTGTCTCTTTCTAACTTCCAGGTGGAGCACAAGAGAGACTGCTGTAGAAGCCCAGCTCTCTCTCTGGAAGAGCTGCTTTTGCTGGGAGACTGCCAGTAAAGGGTTATCCTCCACATGGACATCCAGTAGCCTTCAGATGAGATTTTACATTTCATTTTGGAGGGGCTCCCAAAAGGAATAAATATTTTACTATAGGAAAAAAAAATGATAAAAAAGGTAAACCTTAGTATGAACTGGTCAGATCAAATTTAGTTTTTTCTTTGAGGTAAAAGTAAAAACAACAATGACATTGTACTCCTTAAAGTTGTATTTTTTAAACACCCTAAACACATACATATTCATTTGTAAACTCATGTAGTAATTGACTTATAGAAAACCTGAAACATGTTCTGTCAGAGTAAAATGCTGTTTCATGATATTTATTCAGCCTATAGAATAGATTTGTCCACGCAGTAGCCTTCCCGGCAATGCATATATTGTTTATTGGTATATGCTTTATGGGAGTGAGCACTTCTAGTACGTTTTTCATGCCTAAGGAAGCTAACAGAGGTATGGCATGATTAAGTTTATAGGTCATGAGATAAATTTACATGGAGAGCCAAGTTTCCACCTTCGAGCAAATGACTTATCTGTAATTTGATGCAAGTAAAATGACTGACCTTTCAAATGTTTGTTGGGCTTCAAGTGTCCAGAACAATCAATATGTACATTATTGTTTATATTTTATGCTCCTGATCCCATTAATGTATGCCTATAGAGTGCTGGGACGCCATTAGTTTCTGATACTTCTGAAGCTACTGGGTGGCATTTATCAAACAGGAAGGCAGTGCATATTGACTTGTGACAGTTTTTACATTTCTTGAGCTCAATGTTTCATGAGCTGCTTATCCAGTTTGGATAAGCAAGGCTTTTATTGCTCCAAAGGCTCCTCAATTAAATAATAATGAACCAATTTGTTTAAAATGAATCTTTAACTTGCAGACTCATTAATTTCTCCATTGTGAGTGTCAGAAGATGTGTTCTTAGGCAAGGGAGATCAGAGAAGTGTGGCGGAGTGGAATGATTGCTGGTGGAACAACGACTGGCCCTAGCTCTAACTAGCTGTGTGACTATAGATGAGTTTCCTAATGTTCTTGAGTCTCTGGTTCCCAATTAGGAAGCGGGTGAGGTGGACCAGAAAATCACCTTCTAGCTTGGACATTCAGTGGATAATCCCTTCCAAGTTGGAAATTCAATGGATAATGAAATATCAGTAGGGAAATAGTATGAGAGCAGTGGAGTAGCCCTACCAGTAAGTGCAAACCTGAGAAGTTGGGAAATTCTTTAAACTCCCCTTTGAATAGAAAATCAGAGAAATTAGTATTCCCTCCTTTTGCCTGGAGTGCACTGAACTCATTTTGGATGTCTGGGAGGGAGGTATTGTACACACACACACTCACACTCATTTTCCTTCTCTCTACCTCCCATTGCATTCACCTTGACCCGATCCTATCTAAAAGTGCTCAGAGTGAGAAGTGCCACCTGTTCTTGAGGTGGTACAGGAACACTTAAGTTATTTATTGAAGAGATAGGGGACAGCTACCCACTTCTGTATTAATTAACTCTCTAGGATTTTGTTATTTGAGAGTCTAATGACTTAAAATTAACCATCCACAGTCCAATTAAAAAATCATGAATTGATAAATTGGTTTCTAAATTCTCTGTGTTATCGACAAGCTGCTGCATCACTGAAGCTATAAGACATATCATCCATTATTAACTTTGATGGCATTAAAAAAGATAAATTAGATCTTTTAAGCAGAAATGAGTTCTCACAAAGGCTGCCTTTCTAAAGTGGACATGGTCTCAATTTTCTCTGAATTTACGCCTTCTTATTTGTTTGAATTTATTCTTGGTTCACTTAGATTTTATTGATTGTTTAGTAAACAGTAACTGATGATAGAGGCTCCTTAATATGAGCAGATAATAGATAATCAATTTGTAATGCAGTTTAAGTGATAAAATACTTTTGCCAGGAATATAAGATCTGACACAAGGACCGGAAATTCCTTCATTATAAAAACATAAAGTTCACAATGATAATTTTTAGAAGGAAACCTGCCTCTTCAATATACAAAAGTTTGTGTTTATTAAGACAACAGCAATACATAGCAACCTAAGAATAAAACATGCTGTTTCCAAGACACATTTAGACTATAAGCATATACATTTAGGAATAAATTAGTGTTGTGTGAACATTTGTGATTTGCCCTAGGATAAGGCAAGAACTAATAAATACATTTCAAAATAACATTCAAAATTTAAATGCAGTAACTGATTTACAACAGAGGCAAAATATTCTTACCTTGACTTTTGCAAAACTCCGTATTCTTAGTGTTAGTGACTTCAACCTAAGCCAACCTTTAGTTTCATATGCAGAATCTTGCTTTTCTCTTTATATCTATGAATTTTCCATTAATAGTTACAATATCTGTTGCACTAGAAGATATACTGGGGGTAAAAATGAGTTAGGCAAGTTTTTGTTACTTCAGATTGAACCTGCCCCTTTTCCCAAGATCCCTTTTCGTATCTCATTATTGATCAAAGTTATGCTGTGTTTTGAAACTCAGGAATTATCAGGGCAGTGTTTTATTTGACAGTTGATCTCTTTAGCAGGACTGCTGCCATCTCTGACCTTTCAAAAATGTTTATGACAAGGTGTTTGCCATTAATTGTAGGCAGTGGGGAGTGGGAATCTTCCTGGTTGGGTCTTGTATTTATTAAAGAGGTAAAGTTTCCTTGCAAAATTGGAGATTTAGAGGAAATAAATTTTAGTTGTTTTTACTTTTTAAATAGAAATATAGCTTAAGAAGATTACTATTTTGTAATTAGCAGATCCTTTAACAGGACAAGGAAGGAAAACACATAGCATTATAGAAAGTATGTGATAGCCCTGCTGGCCCAGGTCTGTCCTCTAGTGAAAATGCAAGAAAAGAGATATATAATTGCAGGCTGGAAAGGACCCTAAAGGTCATATGATCATATGACCAGATGTAGGAAAAGCCCTTAATTAATGTTAGACACTGTCCTATGAACTTATAGAATGTATGTATTCATTTAATTCTCAAAACAACCTTGGAAGCATGAAGTATTCTTATTTCAATTTTATAGGCAAGGAAATTGAAAACCAAGGAGGTGATACACTTTCCTAGAACTAATGATTGTGGCAGAGCCAGGATATCAACCCAGGTGGTCTGGCCCCAGCAGACAAAGGCTCCTTTGTCTTTCCATACCCTTCTCCCCATTGCTGTGTAGCTTAATACCCTATTTGATTTTCTTTGTGGCATTTTTTGCTAGTTGAAATGATCCTGTCCTTTTTCCTTTGCCCACCTATTGCCTATCTATACCCCATCCGCTCCATTGGACTCTAAGTTCTATAATAGCAGGAACTCTCTTTTTCACTGTTTTCACCAAGGCCTAGAGTCATGATACATGGAGTGGTTTCTCTATAAATACTGCATGAATGAATGTATTTGAGAAAAATGCAGTAGGAACAATGAGAATGAAGAGACTACTGGGCTAGAGACTGGCTCTATAAGTGAATGTGGAGGGGGAATCCTCCTAGCAGCAGAAGCCAGATTGAGGAGAGTGGCTCAGTTCTCACAAAGGTTGATGGTAAGGGAAGGTAGGGGACTGAGTCACAGCAATTGGCAGTTCTATGCTTTCACTAGAAAAACCCAGTAGAAACCTTCCTCCCTTGCAGCTTAAGAATGCCCCTGACCATTTAATGGCCATGTCTCTGCAAAGACTGCTCATTTTTCCATCTTCTTAATCTGCTTAAAAACTGAAGTGATAGTTTGATAGAATTATCACCTGTCTTCATGCCGGGTGCACCACTGGGCAGTCATTCCCTAGGATCATCACTGGAAGAACTGACCTTCCTTTATCCCTTTCTGTGGAGTCAGAATTTCTATAAAATACCAGCCTTTGAATCCCAGGAAATACATCATCTGTCCTTTTCTATATGCTCTTTGAAATTGCCAAGAATATTACAGGTATAATTTATTTTCCTGGATTTTTATACCAGGAGAGAGACCATAGAAAGAAATAGCATCCGCTGGAGTGGTTCTGAACCATCATCACTGTGGTCTCTGCCCTGCATGGCTGACAGGACCCATTTTCATTTCAAAGTTCTGGCTCCCAGTGTGTGCAATAAGCAGCCCCTTCTCCCTCCTACAGCACTTACTACCATTTAAAAGGAGATCATGGCCAGAGATTTCATACTGGAAAGCTAAAATGTTAAAGGTGGTTTTGATTAGCTCTCCCTCTTGTTTCTCTAATTAGGTGCTGGTATGAAATCACAGTGGAAGGGACATCTAGATTTTCTGAAAACTTTTTCCTTTTGAGGCCAGATATCACTTACTATTTCAGGGGAAAACATATATTGCCTTCTTTTCAAATGTAGCAAAACATGTTGTTTCTTTCTCAGCATCAATTGCAAAGGTTCTTTTTGAATTTTTTTGTTGTTAGAAATCTAGAAAGGTCACTAACTTAGGTAGAACCAGTATTATAAATCAGGCAATAATTATTATCAGTTCAAGTAAAAATTTTGTAGCATGACATCATCTGACCTCGTGGACCAGGCATTCTGGGACAGGCAAGTCTTCCTTGTGAGACACTTTCCCTGGCGCTGCAGGATGAGGAACTCCCTTGCTTTTGGGTCACAAACTTCCAGTAGCACATCCCAGTTATTGTGATGACCAAAAACATCCTCATATGTTTGCAATAGGTTGGTGTGGGTGGGCCTATTATTTCCCTTAGCCATGACCTGGTTCAGGAATTATTAATACAAATGCCAATGTGGTCAAAAGCTGGTCCATAACATAAATGTGTTCCTCTGTTCCAGTGTAAGAAAGTTGTAGTGGTGTGTCATGTGCTTGCTGGAGAAAGGCGCACAATTTCCTCATCTGTGTTCAAAAATCAAAGTTTTAACAACTACTGTTCTGATCAACACAATTCTCCCTTGTGCCAAATTTGGATCTAGCCATCAAGGTTCTACTGCTATCTAGCCCCTATCCATCCAGTCCCTATCTCCATTGTCCACCTGGTACCTTATGATTTAGCCATACTATCTTGGCACATATTAGGTTACCATAAATCCTAGCTGAATAAATGAACAAATGAATGAGAATTACTTCAGGTCTTTATAACTCTGCGTGCTCCCTAAATGTGTCAACAATCATTCCTCCCTCCTCTAGTCTTCTGCTTTTCCATCTGTCTCCTTTTTGTTTTCACCCCTGACACTTTCCTCTACCTACCTCTGCACATCAGATAGTATTATAGTGAAGTAATGCCATGGTTTTCCTCCTCTGTTAAGTGTGAGCTCTTTGAGGATAAAGACCCTTATGTTATTTTTGTTTCTGTACCCCTAGCACTCAATACTGTGCTAAGCACATGGTTGGACTGCCTTAAATGCTGGCTGAATAAATTAACAAATATATGAAAATTATTCCAGGTCATCAGCTAAGTTATGGATGTTTATAAGAGGAGTATGGATGTTTTAAATTTCCTCTTAGGCCAAATCTACTGTGGGTCCTTAGTTGGCATTCCTGGGTTTCATTTAAGTTCTCTTCTGGCACGTTAATCAGGGCTTACTTTTATGTCCCTACATCTGTTTCATTTGTTCAGTAGTGCACTGGTTTTGCTACAAAATTCAAATAATTTACACCTGAGATTGTAAAAACTTGCCTTGTGAACTTCCAATCTTGTGTTTTGCTGGTATCATGCTGCTTTCTCAGAAATGTCAGGTTATAGTGGCCTGTGATTCTTCTCTACCAGCAATGTACTCAGTTTCTTGGTCCAGTGCATGGAAGGGGTCAAGGAATTGCCCCTGCTGCAGACAGATCTCTCTCTTTCGTTCTGGGAAGTGGTTTAGTGTAACTAAAATTTCCCATTTCAAGTGAAAGATATTCCCAATGGTTCCCTAGACCCTTCTTCCTCCTCTCTCAATTTTAAATTGTTCCTTTGGGAACTATCTATGAGGAATAAATTTTGCTGATTCCCTAGTCTCTTCCTGCCATCTTCTTAGGCCACAGAGCCCTTAAACATCCCATAGAATGTAGCATTCAAAGGCAAAAGGGTCAACTTTTCTGTACCCAGGAACTTTAAGTAACTGGGCCCCAGGATTTTATGCAGAAAATCTTACTAATGTGTCAAAGATTCTCAGGTGATCACAACAAACCTCCTCATTTCCATTTATATTATTATTTCCTGAGAATGTTTTCCAACAAAGAGATATTGACAATGCACACATTACTTTTTTTCTGCTTTCTGTCCTTTCCCTTCCATGGTCTGCATTTTTAACTTGGTTGATCTGTAAGGAGAACACACACTTGACCAGCCGTTTAGTTTCCCACAGCCAATATGCACATACCCAGGGTGTTCTCCTGTGATTTTCAAGGCCTGGCTTTCTTCTGATAAGGTCAGCAACACACACAGTTTATCCACATCTGCTGTGTTCCTCGAGGTCAATCAAAGTATTCTTCCTTCTGGGACTAATGGGAATCTCCCAGAGAGAAACAATTATTGCACTTGAAAAATCTATTGATCCATGTTGTATAGTTCACCTGGTATTTGGGGTTCAGGGACACTTTTTGAAGTGGGAAGATCAATTCCAGGAATTCAAAACAAGATACTAGTGAACACATTCATTTCTAAGTATTTGCTTCTACTGCTATTAGAATCTCAGAATGCTGAATTCAGTTGCCACAAAATGTCAATAATCTAACTCATCTAGCATTATTGACTTCATTGGTTGAATTATAAGTTTATGATAATAGTCACAGATTGCAAAGAAAAACGATCGATGGAATTGAGAGTAGTCCCGATGGTGTGTTTTCCCATTTCTTTTTCTTTGGTGTAAATGTGAGGCTTGTTTTCTGCTGCCTAATGCTGATCTGGATGGAAATAGAAGCAAATGACTCCATCTTGCAGAAAGCAAGAACACTGGGCTGCTAGCTGTTAGGATTCACATCTCATGTGGTTCATACTGAAATTTCCAAAAGAAATTTGAGACTGTGACAACATCCTATATGTTGCTATCTACATCCAAGAACTGAATAATTTAAACCCTTCAATGACCTTTCTGACCTTTGACTTTGTTTCAATCTGTTTTTGCTGCAAAATATTTCCTTCCCCCACAGTTGCCAAGTGATTAACCGGAGTCTTAGTCTCTTAGGAATTAGAAAATCTACCTCTAAATTCCAGTCACAGCCCTTATTAGCTCTCTGTTTCTTTGTTCTGGGTTTATACCTATAGATTATAAAAAAGATATCAACCAACTCACAACTACATTATGAAAAACCAAGCAATTCACAAAGTAGTCAGCATAATATGAGGTACATAGTAGATCCTTAAAATAGTCAAATTTGTACCTTTTCATTCTGGAGAGTTTAATGAACAATGAAGTAATATAAATCTTGAATAAGTTTCAGGGTGATACAACCAACATTTCTTAGGAAAATACTTGGATATGAAGTTTTTAAAAAGGTGGAGATATTTTCTGAGAGCTCAAGAGATGAAAACTTGAGACTTGTCATTTTATTGGGGTTAGGACTGAAGCACTTCTCTCAAGATTTTGTACTGAGGTGCTCATTGTCCTTATACTTTGACATCTACCAAAGAATTCAATAGCATGCTCATTAACTAGTAATCTCAGTCTTATCTATGAAATGGAGCTAGTAGTTGTGACAATCTCCTAGGGTTTGGTGATGATCAAATTAGATGAAGTACATATAAAGCTTTGCATAGCACCTGCCATGTAGTAGGTCTACAATAAGCACTCTATTAATAGTATTATCATTATTTACAAAGATCCTACCACAGAGGTCGTTGCATTTCCATAAAGAGGTTGAAAAGGATTGAAGAGATTATTTCTAAACTCATCCTAGCTATAAAATATACACTTCTATAATTTTGATAAACTTAAGCACTAGAACAAGTGTTGAAATCTCTATTTTTTAAAAATTTGGATAATTCCAAATGTCATTTCTCACACATGAAAATCCACATTTAAAATTCTTAAAATGGTGAAAAGACAAACACTAAGTAGCATTTAGCTATATCTCCTTTTCAAGTGGGTATAATTGTATGACGACTTATCATTTCAGTTGCAGAGATTCTCAAATCTGTTTTCTTTCTAGAAATGCAATAAAAAATTGAAAAGAAACCAATCTGTATGAATTTTTTCCTCCCAATTAGAGAACATTATGGCTTCAGTTGTTTATAAAAGTGCTGATGTAGGAAAGCCTAATTGATTAGAACAGTATTTGGGCTGGCTCAATGCCTTAAAGGGTCAAATCCTTGGGAAATATACATTCTTTATGCAAAATTAAATGTATTGCAAGCATCTTTCCTGTCAAATGTCATTTTTTTTCTTTTGCCAGTTTCCTGCAAGTTGACTTGTAGAGGTGTATCATGCATGATAGTGGTATAACCATAGATGTTGTTTGTGGAAAGGAATTAAATTCTCTTATTCTCTTTGCTATTTTTGTGTTAATGTTTTCTTTTGCCATTAGAACAGCTCAGCACTACTTCTTCTATTTTGGTGGTCTGCAGGCTGTGTTTGGTCCTCAAATAGAATAGGATTTTTCCTGTCTGAGTGATAAACATCTTCATCATGTGCTGAACTCCCTGGTGGATGGAGTTTAGAGTTGTGCCCAATCTCCTGACAGTAACCAGCAAGGCAGTCTAGAGACACCTTCCCTCAGAGTAGCAGGCTTCTCATCCCTTTACAATCAACTATCTTGAGTGGTGCTGTTTAGATGTGGCCAGGTGACTAGAGGAACTTGTACTCCTCCCTTTGGCTCTGCAACTTTCAGAGTCTAGGCCAGTTCATTAATGGTGAGCCCACAGGTGAGGGTTCTGTGGTCTAGCATTGACTGGCCATGATAAGTAAGTAGATGTGAGAATGGGGGAGAGGGTAAAATTGAAAATAGCTATGATATCTATAGTTTGGGCCAGTGAGTGGCCGTGGCTTGCAATAACTAAGATAACGAATGAGGAAATAGATATGATTGGAAAAATGAGTTCATTTTTGGAGATGAGTTGGCCTTGCTGGCAGACCATCCTTCAAGTGGAAAGGCACAAAATGGGTGTGTTAAATGACGATCTGCAGCTAAGCATCTCAGCCTAGAAGGACAGCTGCTCAAGGGAAGCTATGGCTTAAGACCACTGTTAAAATTTCAGTACTGAATACATTGGATCTCAGAAACTGCTGATGCTGTTGAACAAGCCAGTGTCTTTGAATTTTCAGAGTGGGAGTAAGGCAATATGTTCCACAGCACGATTGGGCATGGCAGCCATGTCAGAAGGGAGGTGCCAGCAGGATGGGAGGCTTCCCAGTGTACAGTGGTGGAGGTGGACTTGAGCCAGTTCACACGTGGGGCTGGGATGAGCGCCCCCTGCAGTAGTTTATATAATTCCCTCTGACACTTTTCACCCAAAGCAAAGCTAAATGCAGCACAATATATTAATATCAACTAAACTATGGAGTTTGTCATCCTAATCACCATCAACATGTATCTATTAAGCTTTTACTTTGGAGGTACTCAATTTTGCCATTGTTTTGGGTTATCATTGACATCTTTAGTTGTAAAGTTTTGAGTGATTTGCTCTAAAATTCTCATTCTTTGACTTCAAATAAAGGTGAACGAGTGGGTATTTTGGGTGATATTTGGTGTGTTAATAAAAAATTTAAAAAAATAACTTTAAAAAACTGGATTCTATACATATGTCTTTAGGTCAGAAGTCATGAATCTCAGGATTTTATTTTCTCTGTAAAGTTTTCTACCATTCCTTTGATTAAACCAGGAGAAGCTAAAACCACATATTCAAAAATAAAAATTGACTGGGTTAGAGTTCTTGACTATAGTGTTCACAGGGAGCCTCAGAACTGGGCACAACAGTGAGCTCCTCTGGGTGTTAGAGAGTGACAGAAGATTGAAGAAGGAATTTTGTAATGCTGGCATTGTATGGACAGTTTTTTCTGAAAATAGCTGAGATCCTTTCTTTGGCAGCTAAAATAATATTGTCTTCATTAACCAGCTGAACAATTGAATCTTAGAGAACCAGCCTTGGTGGCTTGGCCAACATTATACAGCATGGAAATGGCAATGGAGGGCAAGTGGAGCCCTGAAGTGCTGGGTCTTAGCACACCTCTTTGCCACCCACAGAGTACTATGGTCAGTAGAAAGAGAGTGGGCTTCCTTGGCTCTCTCTAGATTTGGAAGCTTCTGGAGCATGGAGCAATTTCGACTTTTTGGGACCTCATTTTTCAGTCTCCAGTTCCCATTTAAAGACCAGTAAGAGACATGGACAATGAACACTGGTTAAGAACCCAGTCGCTGGAGTCCAACAGTTCTGGGTTCAATGCCTGCATTGACACCTACCAGTTTTACGACCGTGGGTCAGATACTGTCTCTAGCTCTCCATTTCCTTATCTATAGAGTGGAGACAATATATATACTTGATTTTGTTGTTGAGAGGACATGAGTGGTCATTCCTGTGAACCACACAGCACAGCTGGACACAGTGATGCCTAGAGACACTGGCTGCTGAGGTAGTCATGAGATCACACCCAGCAGTGAGTGGTGAAACTCAGATGCAAATTACCTTTGTGTGACTTTAGTCTGCAATGTTGAACATGCTCATAGACATCTCAGGCCCTTTCTGCCTGGTTTTTCCCTTTCCACATCTCTAGCTGTTGCTAACAATATGCACAAAGTGAAGAAGGCAAAGCCTCTTATGGTTGTCTTTTCTCCTTCTCTACCTGTCTGTAGACATGTTCTGTGTGGGAGGGCCTCCTGTTCACTCCCAGGTCTCTGGCACCACACCCACTGCCTACCCAGGTCTCTAACCCCTGGACCCTTTTCTTCCTTTTCAACCAATTAAAAATTACCCTTAGGTGCCTTTTACCCAGAGTGTGAAGGTGGCTGATCTGCAAGTTTAATCCAACCTCAGAAATGTTTCCTTTGGCTGGCATAACACTTATTTTTTTATTTTAAAATTATTTAGTTTTTAAAACAAGAAATTTTACATAAAAGTCAGGAAATCGTGTGTGTCTTTGGGCTCACCTTCCTAATAGCTGCAGCCAGTTGAGCAGCAGGTGACCTCTTCAGACAGTCATGTGCTACTCCAGTTCACCCAGGTTTCTACCTTTCCCCGAAGTCTTACACCTGCTCTGCTGCCACCATTGGCATTCTCATCTGTACCCTACAATCATTTACTTTTGTGATCTAACAAATTTGAATCCCAAAAGGTGATAATTCGTGGAGAAACTTAATGTGATACGTGACTTTGCATGTTCCCTGTGTGTTAAGCCTTAATGTACCTGGATTGCCTTTTAAGATGATGAGCAAATGCTCAGGCTGAGGCACAGTGGTATGGCCTGCCAGTTAAGACTTGTGGATATTACTGTTTTTTCCTCTATCAGTATTTGGGCAACGTAAGAATCTGTATCTAACTTTGGCTTTTTCTATTTAAAGTGAGAGAAAAAATGGAGATGAGAAAAGGGCTAATACACATATTAGGTTTGAAATTCACTGTAGTATTTGTTAGTCTCATTCAGTTTTTTTTAAAGGTTTTATTAAAAATTTTTTTTTAGTTGTAGATGAACACAATATCTTTATTTTATTTATTTATTTTTATGTAGTGCTGAGGATTGAACCTGGTGCCTCAATATGCGAGGCATACTGGTAGAGTATGCGCTCTACCACTGAGCCACAATCCCAGCCCCTCATTCAGTTTTTTTGTCAGAATTCAAGCTGGAAACTTAAAACTGTGTGTTCAGTGTAGGAAAGACCAGATCTGTAAGAGGAGGCGTGTTTTCTAATTTTTCTAATATTTTACCTTGAGAATATTCCTGGAGCATATCAACCTATTGTCCCATTTTTCCGTCTTCATGTCTATTGTATGTATATAATGTGTACTGCCTGTATTTTTGTTTGTTTTTCAGAGTACTTGTAAAGGCATACAGCCTTCCCCAAGGAGAACGAATTTCACCAGTAGTTTTCTTTAGAGGCTGATGCAGGTCCCTGCAGGAGATTTGAGGGAAATATATATTGAGCACCCTAATAGGTTCTAGGCTTTCTTGAATTGTCACAGTGTCCTGTGAAGGGGTTTGTCTCCCTTTTGTGAGGCAGCACAGTGTACCAATCTGACTAGGTTTGTTTCTTGATGCTTCCAATGACCTACTCTAGGACTTTGAACCAGGAACTTAATTGTTCCAAGCTTCAGTTTTTTCATCTGTAAGATGATTTATTGTGTTACATGAGGTAGGCATTAGCAATTCCTGGCACAAAATAAGCACTCAATAAACATTCACTGTTTTGATTTAGAGTTAAGGTCCTGAAATCCTTCCACTTTGGATAGCTGCCTACTCTTCTTTCCAGGCAGGGCTGCGCTCAGCTCCCAAAGGCAGAGTGGATACTCCTGTTGTGGTGGGTCTCTGCTTCACACACCAAAGATTTTTGTTTTTTGTTTTTGCCTGTTTCCTCCTTGGTCCTTTCCTTTCAAGCACAGCTTGACTTCTAGTCCGCTATCTCTTCCTTGATTAACACAAAATTAATTTCCCCCTCTGATACTCTGTCCACAGTCACCTACTGGTTCTTTCCCCATAACGTTCAAATGATTTCATTGAACTTTTTAATGCCTGTGAAAGACATGGAACCGATAGTCCTCAGTCGGACCAGCAGTTTTAATTAGAGTGACTGTGTAGTGTGCCGTTAATTAAACAAGGAGTTATTTTTAGATATGTGTTTCATTAGTCCTTTGGAGCACCTCTCCCTTAGGATTTTTTAAAAACAGGTTAATCTATGGCCTGGTTAGAAGCCATTAACTCTTTATCTACCAGTGTCTGCAGAATCATCCCCGAGTCTCTGTTGCTAGAGAATCAGAGAGAGGGCAGGGTGGACACTGCACCTGGGAAGCATGCTCCCTGCCTTCCTATGGAGCATTCTCTCCAGTAATGTCCCAAAGACAGAGGGTCATGCTGCAGAGATTTGCTCCAAATACTCAAGTACTTTTGAGCTTCATGACAGAGTCCAGTCCTAAGAGGTGCTGAGTCATTTAAAATGCATAGGGCTCTGCTGTTGTGATTCACCCTTCAGTGGGCACTCTGGCAAATTTTTCCCCAAGGACTGTCTCTAATGTCTTACAGACTGATCAAATTGAACTTTAAAACACTTTTATAATATTTTAGGCAATATTATACCAAGTAAATATATATATATATATATGACTAGGTTTATGAGTCATGTGCATTTTTAAAAATAGATACATCTTTTAAAAAAGATATATACTGATGATTTCATTTTACATACTGTCTGATTCTGTTTATACAGCATTCCCAAACAGGCAAACTTACAGAGATGGAGATAAGATTAGTGGTTGCCAGGCAATAGGAACAGGGTAGACATGTAATTTTTGGTGGTGATTGGTAAGTTCTGTAACTTCATTTTGGTGTGATTACACGATTCTCTTTACATGGGACAAAATTTCATAGAACTAAGCCTACACACATAAACACAATAAATAAATTTTAAAAATTCCAGCAAGATGTTTATATGTTAGAACATGTATTAGGTCAACTGTGCATAAATACTATACAACAAGTAAAATGGAAAGTAGATAAGACATCTATTGCTAAGATTCAAGGAAGCTTATTAGCTGTTGCTAGAAAGGCAAATTTATAGTCATTTTAAGAAGTCATATTTACACCTGTTGTCATTTGAAATAGGTTCACTGAAGTCTTGTTTTATTATAGATTTTAGTGCTTATTAATGAATAACAATGCGTTTAAATTACCCACAAGTATGTTATGATTTTAGGACCTTGCGTTTTGCTTTGAGCTTAGTCAGTGATCCCTTGTGGTTCTGCCTATAATCAAGGCATAAAAATGTTAATAAAGAGTTTTTTTTGCATTAGAATGGAACAGAGCTTTAATGCATGCATTTATGAAGGCTCATTCCTGTTGCGAACATTAGCCTGTGTGTGGTCAATCATCAATAACACAGAATTTATGGGAAATTTCTCTTTTTTTTCCTCTTTCCCTTTATCGCTATCATCCTACTTCAATATGACTATTGACTGCAATTGATTTTTAGGAGTGAGGGTAAGGGAGAAGACCACGTTTTATTCATTTTTGACTCTTGATTTTCTTGGTAGCGGTAACTCCTCATACATGCCCGGTTTTGATAGATTGTGAAGCATTTAAGCTTATCTCTGTGATTTCCCTTTCTTTTTGCATATTTCCTTTTTTTCCCTTTTCATATCAATGCCCACTTCCTTTACAAGGCCGAGAGTCCTATTTCTCACAGTGGAAAGGGATCTGATAAATGAATAACATGGCAATATCCTAACTCACTCATGGGTAATTCTTCAATGATATTACCAGAATAAATAAAAGCAAATCCATTGTAGTAATCTATTTAAATGATTCTTATGTTTAAAGTATCAACAACTTATCTCTAGGGAAAAACATCTAAACAATAACCTTTAGCATTGGAAGGAAATAGGGATAATGCTTAACTAAAAGGAATGAATTTCTAATATATAGTAGGATTTCAGTCACTATGGGAAGGAAAGAGAATTCTGTTAGGGATGCATGATTTGGGCTTTTCCATACTATGTGAGTTATAATAATTAAACAATTGTCTAAGTCAATAATGAAGATTTTCTTATTTCTATATATTTTATATTATTTTTAAAATTTGTTCTAATTAGTTATACATGACAGCAGAATGCATTTTGATTCATTGTACACAAATGGAGCACAATTTTTCATTTCTCTGGTTGTACACGATGTAGAGTTGGACCACATGTGTAGTCATACATGTACCTGGGGCAATGACGTTCATCTCATTCCACTGTCTTTTCCTGCCCCTATCCCCCCTCTCTTAATTCTATATATTTGATAATATTTTGAAATTTAAAAATCTATGTAAAATAGAATCTGCAGATCTTTGTATCCCTCCTAGATTTTAAATTGTCTGATAGCAGGGACAGTGTCTTTTATAACTTTGTGTCTTGGCATTTTATAGTAGATATTTTGCATGCTTATATACTTATATTTAATAAATTGAATAAATCTAATAGATATTTAAAACAGAGTAGATTTAATGAGCCTAGTAACATCTTCAAAAAATTTAGATGCAAGCACACCATTGTACAGGGGAAAGCAATCACTTACAGCTAGTCATGATCTCAGATCTCTGACTCTCCTTAACTAATGTCACATTCAGCAACCACACGGCTTTAATTACATTATGATTTTTTTACCTTAATGCTCTTTAAAAGATCACTTGGTATATTAAGGTTAAAAATACATACATGCATTGAATTCCACTTTACAGCCTGTTTCCCCAACATGCTTCCTTGATTTAGAAGACAACCTCTGAGCTGAAGGGATACTAGCCTGCTCTATATAGACATCCATGGTTATTGTTCAAAGAGAAAGCCTGATATTAATTTTTAACAAAAATAGCAGATGACTGATAGACAATTCATATCATTATGAGTAGTTGTTATTACATTTCTGGGTTTATATTTCCAAATTTCATTCCCAGGGCTAGGAAAACAGTCTTTTGACATTCTGCTTTGAAAACAATCCTAAACTCTGAATTCTAAAGCTAGGGAAGAAAAAGGCTTTAAGTTTGTTTCTCATTTTTATTTTTAAAAATCCATGTTGCACAGATGAATGGATAAAGAAATTGTGGTGTATATACACAATGGAATATTACTCAGCCTTAAAGAAGAATGAAATTACAGCATTTTCCGGTAAATGGATGGAACTGAAGAATATCATGCTAAGTGAAATAAGCCAATCCCAAAGAATCAAAGGCCAATTGTTTTCTCTGATATGTGGATACTAATTCACAATGGGGAGGAGGGAGAATAGAGGTCCTTTGGTTTAGACAAAGAGTGAAGGGAGTGGAGGGACTATGGGGGTAGGAATGATAGTAGAATGAATCAGACCTTATTACCCTATGTGCATATGTGATTACACAACCTGTGTAACTCTGCATCATGCACAACCACAAGAATGAGAAGTTACACTCCATTTATGTATGATGTGTGAAAACGCATTCTACTGTCATGTATAACTAATTAGAACAAATTTTTAAAACTTAAAAAAAAACTCATGTTGTAAAATAGCAGTCAGCAATGTTTTCCTTTAAAGGACCTGACTATTTTCAGCTTGGTTGACCAAGCTGTTACTCTTGCAACTACTATGTACTGCCCTTGTAGGAAAAGTAGCCAAAGACAACATGGAAATAAATGGGCATGACTGGATTAGCCCACAGTTCTGCATTTGCTTTCCCTCTTACAGATACCACTAGAGGTATCAACCAAAACAGACATTTTTAATTTTATTTTGTGAAGAGAGCTACTGTTATGAAGGAGATTCACCTGGGAGCACTACTGAGCTCTCAAAATGTTGACAGTAACCAAGGAGGAGACTGATCATAAAATCATGAAGTCTTCAGTGACTGGCATACAGAATTGGCACTACCTTCAAACAGAAAAACCAAATCCTCTGGTGCCCAAGTAAAAGGAGAATAATTTGGTCTTAACCCTGTTTTAGTCATGTTAGTTGGTAAATGTCTATTGACTCTCTCTCAGGGTGATATGTGCATGGCAGATGCTTATGTTTCCCACAGAAGCAAAGGCTGAGAAGTTTATCTTTCATTGGTTACTCATTGCCACTTCTTTGATACCAAAATGGTCACCTGGGCACTCAATTTCTACACTAGATAAAGGGAAAAAAATAGAATCCATTATTCTTCCATTTAAACCAATCTAAATTGATTGTCGTCTTCATTTCCCACTTACCCAGCCTCTCTTAAACCATAACTTCAGGAGTAAAAGTGTTTATGTATTTTTGCTGAGTTCAAGGATTTAATGTGCTGAGCAACATACCATTCCAGGAGCTGACCTGCAGTTTTCTGATTGATAATGGAAATGCTAATGTATTATTAGCCCTCTTATTTTTGGCCTAAAGTGAGCTAATGACTAGAATCATTATGTTGTGCCTATAAAATGTTCAGACAAAAGAGAAGGTGTACAAATTCCAAACTATTTGTCCAATTAATTATAATATTGAAAAAATGAATCAGATGGAAAGAAAATCCAACTTCATACACCAAAGCTGGTAAAAGGGGCTAGGGAATATCCAGTTTCTGAGCTTTGGTAATTCTCTTCTTTGGATAAGTTTATTGAAGAAAGCTCTACCCATTAATCCATGTCTTATAATTTTTACTAATGTACTTACTACTGTGGGCCCTAATATTTCACTGAATGAAATACACAATTTCTCTGGGATTGTTGTCAATCTCTGCCCTGATGGCTTCATGTTGCCATGGCATTCCATAGAACAGTCATTCACTCACCATGAGTCTTGTAGCTCTGTGCCCTGCAGGGTACAGGCTCCTACTGAGTCTGAAGAAGAGTGACAGAAAAGGTGAAAAGGAACCCTGAGTGGTGCCGGAAGTGTCCTGTTGCCTCTCAACCTACTGGGTAGGTGGATCTGTGACATGGATCCTCAACAAAGAAATATCACCCTGGTGGGGAGCAGGGGAATCAGTGTTTGAGGGACAAAAAAATAAATCTGAGGCTCTACAATGGCTACTATGGCCCTCCAAAGGGCCATAGTACATAAACATAAATACAGTAGAGCTATGGCATAAAAATAGTCCACAAAGTCTTTGGGGTATGTGTGATAATTTTAAAAAGGTTGAGGAACACTGCTCAGTGATGAAGAAGGAGGGTCCCTTTGCCTTTTTTCTTAACCTTCCTAGAACAGTGGACACCCATTTGCTGGTGGGCCAGCCCTAAGTCCCAAGGGGGTCCACATTTACCTTGATGTGGCCAGCCAGGGAGGCCTGGTGCCTCAAGCTCTCTTCTCTCGTAAACCTAATCTCCAAAGCACTGGCCCATGGACAAGTCCTCTGATTCCAGTTCTCCAGATCCATAAGTTGGTCTTTTAAAAAACACTATCAAACACTAGTTGCTGTGTTTTAAGCTACCTCATAGAATGGCCTACTCATAAAGAGGAACTCTAAAAGGCTCAAAAATTCTAGGAATATTTTCACATTGACCAGTTTTTCTATCTTTAAAAGAAAACACTAGTGGGTTTTTCCCCCCACTAGAATAAATTATCTCTGTTAATGTCAACATTCCAAATAAAATTCCCCTCAAATAAATTAAAATGGTAGAGGAAAAAGAATGAAACACATCAGTTAATTTTTCCTAGGTCCCATCTTCTGCCTCAGTTTGGGCAACTAGAAGTAAAAATCAAATGTTTAGTAGAGCAAGGACATTTTCCCAGGGCTGGCACCTTTGCTTACACCATCCCCAGTGCCCTCTTTCTGGGGTAAAACAGCAGCTGTGCACTGAGGACCTTGAGCAGCTCAAGGTCCAATTAGCAGAGTGTTGGGCTGACGTGTTCACACTTGGAAACCTCTTTGGAGACAGGTTACCTGGTTGTTACTGAAAGCAAGTTCTCATTCTAGGCTGTCCATCAGGAACTCTTTAAAAAAATCATCCATCCACAATTGGTAAAATTTGGTAGAGACATTAGAATCTCATAATCTCTTTTCTTTGCTGTATATTTTCAGGGAGAGAATCCCACAGAGTGGAAGATGATTAATTTAAGGTCAAGCAGACATATATCAGTCCAGGCACTGCTGTCAGCTCTGCTTGGAACAAAATGCAGCGTGGTTATGGAGAAGCTGCTGAGGATTGAAAAGTGTAAGCCCAGTAGCAGTGAAAAGCTGAACTTGAGCATGTCATGAGGAAGGGAAAAAAAAGTGCCATAGGCCACTGAAGAAAAAGAGATCATGTCTGATTGAAAGGAGCAGGAGAGGCTTCCTGAAGGAGGTGATGTGGGAAACAGGCAGGGGATAGAGCTTGAGATTTGAAGGTAGGGCAGTTGGGAGCAGAGTCCTGAGGGAGGGAAGGATGGGTGCAGAATGCAGCACTGGGAAAGCGCCAGGTGTGTCCAGGGAACAAGCAGCTGTTTCTTGGATTAGGACACTGTGTGGCATTTGAGAGAGCAGTCTCCTCTAGTATAGAGCAGCAGCTCCACGAAAGAATGGAGGAAGGAGGCAGAGGAGAGCTAGCAGATGCTGAAAGTCAAGCTGCTCTGAGAAGGCCTGAACTGGGACTCAAGGCCACAGCAGCTTATTCTGCAGCAACCCTGCTGTATGCGCATCTGAACTTGAAGCACTGAGTGGGCTGATCATCTTGAATGTGGGGATCCATGTGAGAGACCCAGCACTGGAGGGAGTGAAGGAGAGCTTTAGTGGGAGAGGCTCTACTCTCTGTCATTGCTAAGAGTTTGGTGGATCCCCACTGAAACTCAGAGAATGTCCTGGAGGATGTCCATGACTCAGGTTGTATTGGCTAAGGATACCAGCCTGAGGCTTCTGATCTTGCTGGAAAAGTAAGACTTACTCACTGGTTTTATTCAGTGACATAGTCAGGTACTGACCTCTCTGGGCCTCATTTTCCTGGTCTGGTGGATGCTGCCATTGCCCGCCTCACACAAGATCCAATTAGGATCTAAAGTGAACATGTCTGTAAAAGCACTTAGAATATATATGTATACACACACACATATATATGTACATATCCATATGTATATTTTGCTAGTATGAGTTATAGTTTTGATTCATAAATTATAAAAAGTCTTTAATAAGTTTCTTGCTTCATTGGCCTAAAATATGTAATTTGAGCATGTAGCAGTCATCTAAAACTCACAGATTCATAGAACATAAACAGTGAAAGGGACCCTAGTACCATCTATATCTCCTCAGCTGTTGAAAGGTGGCACATCTTAGTGGGCAAGAGAGCAGATGCTGGAAACAGGTTGAGTGGGTCCAAAGCCCACCTGTGCTGCCTGCTGGATGTGACTTGGAGCAAGACTGTTTTAATCTCTTTGTGCCTCAGTTGCCTCATCTATAAAGTGGGGATAAAAAATTCTCTTTGTCATAGTGTTGTGAAGATCAAGTCAATAAACATGTGGAGCTCAGAGCAGACCCTGCACCCAGCCATGATATATGAGCGTCAGTGGCCAGCTCAACTGCCTTGTTTTTCAGATGAGGAAACTGAGTCGCAAGAGATGAACTGACTTGCTCAAGGTATTTATTTGCTTGGTGGCAGAGTCAGGACTAGAAAGTATTTACTGACCCCCAGTTCAGTGTCTTCCTCCCTGTCTTCTGTGGATTTAGTCCACAGGACTTGCTCTTATTGAGAATTTTAAAATGAAGAAAAATATGATAAAACCTTCCAGGCATCTTCAAGGGGGAACTAATCACATCTCTTTGGGAAGAAGAAAGAACTTTTCAGAAAGACCTGTGTAAAGCATGTCCTCACATGTAGATTAACATTTGTGAAGATTCCCTGAGAGCCCTAGCCTATTTTGCTATACTCTATGCGGTTGCTTTTTGCCTCTGCCTGAGGCACTTACATCATACCTGCTGGTCTGGGTCTCTGGCATATTGCATGAAAATTATACAAGTTCTCTGGGGTCTACAGGAAGAAATAAATCGTAGACTGTTGCCTTAAGAGCAGAATCTACATTTCTTCATACTTGTATTCCAGGAACCTAGCACAAACAATAAGGCCTCAGTAAATGTCCACTGAATGGACATGGGACAAAAGAATGTTCAGCCTGAAGCATCCATGGAGCCTCATTGCTGCCTAGGGGAGAAATTCATTTTATATTGTTTCTACCTTGTCTTGAGACTCAAACAGGATGTGGTGAGGGGGCTCATTCCTGGGTCCCTGGAGTGAGTCTCTTGACATTTTAGAACATATTTGATCTATCCACAAAAGGGGGATAATAAGATGCACAACATCCTGCAGATAAGCGAGCATCTACCTGCCAAGTGCTTGCCCAGTGGACCTGTGAGATGCTGGGAGTATGGGGTCAGGAAATAGCATAACAGCCAGGAGGCAACATCTAGCAATCTGTACTTGGGGCTAGAAAGGACAAGGACGTCAGCCTCAGCCAGGATGAGAATATTGCACAACGGCAGGCAAGAGGGGATCCAGTGGGGGCTTTTACCCTTCTCGTCAGAGGCCAAGGGACAGCAGGTGACAAGGGGATCCAGTACCTGAAAGAAGCCATATCCTAACTCCAGGTGAATGTATGGGAGGGATCCCACCTGCAATTGTGGGCCAGTTGGCATTCCATGGTCACATTCTGCTCTTTGAGAATAGAATGGGGAGACTACACAGTGTGTGTGCAACACGTGTACATGTGTAAGGTGGATTCTCCTCACCTCTTGCCCCGGGTTTGTGTTTCCGCTTCTTAATGATAAAATGTATTTTCTTTAATGAAATAAAAATGTTGATAGATAATAGTTAACAACAAAAAAAAAAACAAACCTCTTTACTGGGGAAAAATGTTAGTGTCCTATTTTGACTCCCATGAAGGAAAAAAAAAAACAAATAAAAATTTACCAGTCTATGAAATCCTAAAGCCTGTGGAAGTGGCTTGCCTTGGCTTCCGTGAGCACAGAAATTAAGCCATGTTGTTACTTTAATTAGAGACTTGATGCAGGGAAAGATTCTTTAAGAAACTGTGCAGAGTCCAGAGTTCAAAGTCAAAGGTAGGACTTACTCGTGTTCAGATCCCAGGGCTGGGGAGATGGTGGAGAAGTCTATCTTGGGAAACTGGTTTTGCACAATATTCTACATCAAAATTAGGAACATTCTTTGAGCAGCAGCAGAATTGCCTAAGCAAACAGCAGCAGGAGCCACAGTAAACCTCAAATCTTTTGCAGCAATGCTTTTAAATGTCCCAAGACACATTGGCTGGCTGAGAAAGACTTCCTTTCTCCTAATGTAAACCTGAGGTGTTTTCCTTGCCAAAGATAAAATGTGCATCTCTCCTCCCTTCCACAGCCCAGAGTCTGTAGGTCCTTGGATAATTTAGGTTTTCCATGATATATTCTTAAGAAATCTCACTCTGGTGATTCATAACAATACTGCCATGGGATAAGGCACGTAATATATAGCTAACGTGTGTTGCTTGCCTGAGAACAATTTTAAAATGATGCTTGTCTTTCTTTGACTTGCACATGGGCCACAGAGGAAAGGACACTTGATCTCTCTCAGGCAACATCTCTCAAATGCACTTTATAGAATTCTAGCATGGAACAAACCTAAATGTTTCCAGTTCACAGTTGGGTGGAGGGAAATATGTCAAATAATACTACTTCTTGTAGTAGTCATTGATGGAGTATTTTCTGGAACAGTTCTAGGAACTTTATGTATCTTTATTTTTAAGCCTCATAACCATCCTACAGTATAAATGAATTATCTCCATTTAAAACTGAAGAAAACAAAGCTCAAAGAGGTAATAGGTTGTCCAAAACTACCTAACAAGAGAGCCACAAAGCTGGAATTTTAATTTAATTAAATTTTGTTACTGCAGATTGAACATAGGGGTACTGAACCACTAAGCCACATTCCCAGCCTTTTCAGTGTTTTATTTTGAGATGGTATCTTGTTAAGTTGCAATAGGGTTTCACTAAGTTGCTGAGGCTGACTTTGAACTTGTGATCCTTCTGCCTTAGCCTCCTGAGTCAAGTTGCTGGGATTAAAGGCATGTGCCACCATACCCAGAAATGAGCTTGAATTTTAAAATCTGTGCTAATTGTTCACAATGCAGGTTTTATACAAATAATAGCTATAATTTATCCAGGTCTTTCTGTTTCAGGCACTGTGCTACACTCTTTGTATGCATTATGTACCTAAACTTCACATATGCATATGCCTCTATGTGGTATGTATGCATGTATGTATGTATTTTACTTTTTGCTATTTTTATTATTCCTATTTGTAGGAAGGGAAACTGAGGATATGAGAGGCTAAATTATTTGTCTGGAGTCACAGCCAGTAAAAGGTAGAGTTGAGACCTGAACCTAGTCTATTTGTCTGGCCCTACTAAGCTGCTGCCCAACAGTATAAGCTTCCTGGAAAAGGGATTATGTTACCTTGTATGTCTTGGAAATATCCTAGCTCATTCAACATTAGAGAAGGAATCACCTAATGATTGGCAGAGAAGTGGGGATTTAAAATTTGTGGAAACGGGTTCTCTGAATATAGAAGATTGGTGAAGGCAAAAAAATGTTCTTGCCTCAGTTGCAGGAAACTGGAGTGGACTTGCAGCTGAATAAAAATGAAAAGATTCTGTTCTTAAGGACTCACATGATTCATATAAACACCAGAACAGAGGGAGAGATCAGTGTCTAGAAATCACAAAATCACAAGCATTTTTGAACAGGTGAGAGACCCTTTGGCCAATGCAAAGATGCTGGTTCATTTTAACTGCATGATGACTCAAATCCAGAGATAGGAAATTGTCTACAGAGCTACTCCAAGTGTGATCTAGAGCTGGGAAATATCATCATCATCACATGACAGCTTGTTGGAGACAGATTTGGGGATCCACTGAACCAGCGTCTCTGGGCTGAGGTTGGGATATCTATTTTGTACAAGTATTTTATGTGTGCTAAAATTTGAGCATTTCTGTCCTCCAGTCTTCCTAAGTCCTACTCGTGTTAGTACCAGAAGTGCTCCATGCTTAGGATACCGTCTCACCCTAAGATGCCATGCACTGACACCTGTCATTCATTTGGCATAGGAGCATAGCGCTCTGGACCATGCCACTTTTCCATCATTTCCTGTAACTTCGCAACTACTCAACAACTGCTGGAGAAGTTTCTGCTACAGCTTCCTTCAGAGACAGACTTACATCCCACATGTGTAACTGCCAGTCAGAAGGGGTGACAAGTCATACCTATTTCGCACACACAAGGAAGAATTGATTTTGATTGTAAAAATACTTATATGTTGAAATGTCTATCTACCTACCTACCTACCTATGTATATATCTGTATCTATCTCTCTATGTCCTTCTTGTAACATTTTTTTCTTAAAAATAGGAAGGAGAGAAGCCTATTATAGACTCGAAACCAATGACTGAATTTCAAGAGCAAATGAAAGAGCTAGTAAGAAGCAGCTAAGGGCAGTTGCTTGAATTTCCCTCTATGGAGGAGAAATGTTTTTGTCTGCTTTGAGATAAATGAAAGTGTGTCACGTGCTTGTGGCAAGATGCTTTGACCTAACACATTCTAGGTGCTTTTCTTCGAATCTGTTGCTGGCTCAGAAAGCACTCAAAGGATGATCTGGCCAAGTCTAGGCAGGTGATACTGTTAACATAACTCCTTTACCAAATTGCTTGAGATGCTATCATTAGATATACGTTGCTTATGGCTAAATACTTCACCCTCAGCCAGGCATCTTTCTTAATGGATTTGTGGTAGACATGGCCTATTGACATTCAAATCTTGATGTGAGGTGGGACTCTGCAGAGGTGGACATGTGGGGATGATGGAATGGACTAGGAAGGGGAGAGATTATGCAGAAAGGAGAAGATAACTCTCTTAAAGTTTACCTTCTTTAAATTTATCACTTTCTCTGACACTCCTTGAAGCTCCAGTGACCACTTTAGAGCCAACTTTAAGAGCTGTCAGCCCTGTTTGTTATGAACTAATAACAGCAGACATTCGTTGATAGTCATTGAGAAGGAGATAATTTTTGGAGCTTGTGATGTGATGATGCCAAAATATTTCACTTTCAAGAATGACAGCTATGAAAGTTTTGTAGGATTTAGAAAGACCAATAAAAAATAAAGTGGGGGGAAAAATAGAACTTACCAAGATGAATATCAAAGGCAACTATGTAACAAATTCTAATGTAAAGCATATTGTTGTAAGAGGCCCCTGAATTTGTAAATGGGAGTAATCTGAAGCGCTGTTTTTTAAAAAAAGTTGTTACTTAATAGGATTCAGATATTAAGATGCATTTTATACAGTTTCAATGGATAGTTATGCATATAATATGTTATAGGTATATGACTTATACCTATAAGTATATGTACTTATAATAGGATGACTTAATATGAAGAATACAAGGACGGTGTTGGAGAGAGAGCTAGGTCAAGGCTGGTTTAGGAGACAGAGGCCTGGAGGGAAATCAAGTGTCTGGTTGCTCTTGGATCAAATATAGGCGAATATGATATAATGGGCAGAAACAATGTCTCCACCTTTGTCTAGTGGGAGTGGGGATCTGCTTTCAGTCCCCTGGAGTTCCTTTCATTGAGGCAAATTCGTGGACAAAGATGAAGAGACTCAGAGAGATGATTACCTCTGGCTAAGGCTGTGGGTCAAGTGGTCCTTTTCAGATGGTCCTAGCCCCCTCCTCCAGAAGGGACATAGGCCCCCTCCTTTGTCTCTCTTTTGAGATAAACCATCTGCAAACCCATCACATCCAGGGAGCTGAAAGTCTTTTTACCTGGTGGTAGAAAAATGACATATGCATTCTAACTGATGCCTGGCTCCATTTTTAGAGTCCAAAGAAATCATTTATTTCAACTTTCAGATTGAAATAGAGAATTGAAATCTGAAAGTGGCTCCTGAAATGGGTGGGACAGTGTGTTTTAAGAATGGAATTTCAGAAGACCCCCCTCACTCCCAATTATTTTAGAGACTGACTACCTTTAAGAAGAGAGACATCCATAGAGCAAATTCAATTTGGTCTGATTTAGGGGGGTCAGGCTACAATTAGTATTTAAAGGGGAACACATACAGCCCTGACGGAGTCAGGAAGCCTTCCATTATCTTCTCATCGTTAAAGAACACACCCTCAGGAAAATGATTGAAATCTGAGAAATTTATGAATATCAGATTAACTGAACAGGAAAAACCAGTGCACAGTTGCAGTTTTCTGGCACTGGGTTTTTTTCTTTTTTTAATTTAAGGGATAGGAAACCTTTTAATGCATTGGGTTTTCCAAATTGATTTCAAGGGTATATTATACTAATGTATATTAGCTTCACAAAAAGATGCTTGGCTCTCTGCTCTAAATCTTAGCATAGGAGTTGCATTATGATTGCTATATCATACTTACTCGTTCTGATGAAAGAAAAGAAGATTGAACATTAAAAGCTGAAGGTCATCCATACAGTTGTCCCAATAGCAATCTGTGTACCTTTAACCCTGAGGAGGAAAAGTAATTACCCTTTGGCTTCTGGTGACCCCAACTAACCTTTGTTGAAGGGCCAGAGAAAATAAAGGCTGACCATCAGCCTGCCCTGGCTGCCCTGGGCTTAACCTGCTGTGTGAATGAAGAACAAACCCAACAATAGGATGAGAGGGTGTTGCCATGGAAATAGCCCTTGGACGAAGGAGCAACAATCAGAAATTTATCACAATTAATTGTTTTATTAGGAACCTCCCATCTCTTGGATTATTCCCTGGGGGTGAGAAGGGAGGATGTGTTCTCATTTAGATCTTTAGAGAAAAATTCTGCTTGAATAAATGAGGCAGTCCATACAGTCAAACCATTTTAAGTTATGACTTGAATTGGACAGCTTTGTGAGAGATGAAAGGATTTGTATCTCCTCATAATACATAAGCATGCAAATGCAAACAGGCAGGACAAGGGCTGAGGAACCTCATTTGACCCAGTGAAGCAGCTGAAGTATAGATCTGAGCATCCCTCTTTTAAATATTTTCTGTAGACTGTTGCCTGTGCTTTTATGCCTTGGCAAGGTCTGTAAGGTCCAGGTAATAATATTTTATCAGTATGTCAATGATCAGAAATGCATCGTCACATTTTGTTGTCCCTATTTAGCCTTTCTGTTAAATAGAATCCAAGTTCTATTTGTTTATAAAGTGAGCTAGTTTAGGTTAGAAAATAGAAATTTGCCATCCAATTATGTTCAGATTAAACTAGACTAATTCAAGATGCTCTGGCTGAGATAGACTAATTGGAGAAAAAAAAAGACATAGAGTGATCAAGAAACAGTTCTTCCATGGGGAATGTGTAAGAGTGATCTTGGATATAAGCAGCATACCACTTATTCAGAAGTAATGATATTTTTTATTTTTAACATTACAATGTTTTTATTTTTATTCATAAAGATGAAATTAGGCTTTAAAAACACATCTTAAATCACTTAAATCAGTTGTTTCATTTGTTTTTTATTAAGTGGACTAAGGAAGAATTAGATATCAATTTATGTTTTTTTTTTTTTTTTGGTGGCTGCAAGAAGAGCAATAGCCCTCATTTGTTGTACTTCCTAAATAGTTATTCATGTTAATCAGTTTTTAAAATAATTTGAGGCATTAAAACAAAGCAGGCGGTTAAGCTCAGATATTGATTTTCTCTTTAATGGGTATTTCATCAGTGAAATTTTAACCACTGATAAAGGAGAATAAACTAGAGCAGGTGTTCACTGAAGATCCTTGAACATAATAAGAATTTTATTTTTTTGTCACAGTGTAAGATGCCAACCTGAGTTTCATTTATGAATCTTAACTCTAGAAGTTTATAGGGGATTAATCTCATGTTGGGGTGAAGGATTGTCAGCTTCCGTTAGAACTCAAAAAGTTATGTTTAATAAAAATAAACTTTTTAAACAAAAGGATGTGTGTTGGGAACTCTATGAAGTAACAATGGAGTCCAGTTTTTTGGGCTTCTTCTTTACCCATCCCCTGCCTACAGTTAGTTTATCACTCATTCATTCTCTCTCTCTCTCTCAGTCAGAATTCTGTTTGCTACCACCCCAGGTACCTGTGGTTGTAAGGCTCATCTCAAATAATGTAATTGACTTGGCTAGACTCATTAAACACTCTCTGTGGCCTTTGGCAGGCTTTTAATCTTTTTCTCTGCTGTAGAGAACAGTTTTTCTTAAGTGGCAGCAACACATCTCTAAAAATAAACCTGCAATAAGGTCCTAGTGGTGCTTACCTTACTGTTGAGCAGCACCTTGCTGGTGACCGCTGCATGGTTCCCATAGGCTTTAGATTTCTGGGGAGCACATACTGCTGGCAGGATGCTGAAAACCATTCTGTGGCCGAGGCATTTGCAGCGTTGAGCTTCACGGTCCTCACTCTACTTGGACCATCTCCAGGTTTTCTCTCTTTATTAACCCTCACCCGGACAGCGCAGCTGAGGCAGGGGAACCAACAGTAAAGACGGTAATAGGTCCTGTTGTTTTACCTGTTTGGGGCAATAGAAGAGTGGGAAGGAGAATGATGGTCAAGATCAGGGCATGAAAAACAATGTTAATCTTTTCTTACACAGAGAGATACAGCACTATCTCCCTAGTCCCCCATGTAAAACAAGTGTACATCATCTGTGCCGGCTTGGCTAATCAGTCTGTATTACAATTACTGAAAGCTATTTTACTGTGTATGTTTACTTGTGGACTAAATTTTTATTGTTCTCAATTTTGTTTAGAGGGAAAAAATCATATGTATTCAATGTAAACAGAAATCTTCCCCAAATGATTTTATAAGGAGCAAGGTAGATAAAATCATTCAGTGACTAGATATTTAAGTGAAGACATAAAAGGATGTACTGATTTATAACTAATAAGGCTTCACTTTAACTGCTCTTCAATAACATGTATAAAAATGGTATTAAAATATGAAGTCACTTAAAGACAAGGACTACTGAAAATAGTTCTTTATGTTTTTCTAACTATCCACACTGTATTTCTAATCCTTTATCGTATGTATGCAAACCTAACTATAATGCAAACTATAAATCTAAATATGATGTCACAAACACAAAGATTATTTGGGGATAAATGAAAAAAAACTAGATAAATATATGTGTAGAAAAATGTTGAAATTGCTATCTAGTATACTTTGAATATCTGTATTTAAAAAAACAACATGGAATTTTGTTAAGAGTTTGTGGTAATTTTTATAGGGTTAATATACATACTTGAAAAACAACATGGCATTTTGTCAACAGAGTTAAGATAATCTGTGTTAAGGTAAATACACATATTTTAAAAATTACAGGACATTTATCAAGAGAGGTTATGATAATATTAAGTTGCATAAACACTTTTAACTGAAGGTGGAGAGGCTATTTTAACAGTTTATGGGTGCTACTACTGGCTCTGAATTAAGAAACATTAACGACATGGCATTATTCTAACATAGTTGGTATTTAAAATATCTTTCCCTGTTATGTATGGTATAATGAACCATACACAAAGTACAGGATATTTTAGGGGAATGCCTATCTGTTACATTAACATTGTGTCTGAGTTAGAGGATGTAAAAACACAAAAAATTATAAGGCATCAATGTTCCTCATAAAAGGACATAATTCAGTCTTCTCCAACAGACAGATGGAATTATAATATTGTCAAGCTTCCTATATTTTCAAGCACAATGTATAGAGAAGATAACCTAAAAAATAAATTTAGATCTGTTTACATACATCTCAAAATCAAAAATATTCCAGATAAATCATCAAATTTGCTTCTCACAAAGTCTTGCAAGGTTCATTCTGAGTTTGAAGCCAGGAGTAGGAATTTTACAAACTATTTTCACATTTAAAAATACATTTACTATGTCATTCTAAAGCAAATGGTTAACCCAGCCTAAAGTCACCACTATCAGAATTCCATATACAATAGGACCGGGTATCCAGCTGTGAAGTAGCTGGGTTTGGTGATTTCTGTTTGCACCTTCCCACCACAAACACATAACTACAGTTCATCTTTAAGCTTTGAACAAGAGTAGCAGCTACCCTAAAAGTTACCTTCAGGATTAAATACCTTTAGATGCTTGCAGCGCCCTGGATTTCCAGTTAACCAAACTATTTTTCCAGCCGAAACTCTTGAGGCATAGAGTAGTTTTTGTCTGTGAGCCCTTCCCGCTGGTCTTCTTAGGAAGCAGTGCTGGGGTGCTTTTATTTTTATCTGTTGAATCCTGTTGATAATTTGAGGCTCTGTCAACTAGTGCTTGTCAACCCATCACCAGCCTTTCATAGGGTGGAGATGACTGGAAGGCCGAAGGGCTGCAGGCCATGCGTCTTTCTCCTCTTCTCAGTGGACCTTAGTATGAACATGGCCTCATGACTGAGGAAAGGAGGGGAAAGCTGAGCCATCATATATTTCACAAATTGCAGGCTTTGCCTATGTCCTGCAGAGCCAGAGAGGGGGATTATTGCTGCAGGAAGGAAAGAAAAAAAAAATCTGGCCACACTGTAGAAATAATCACTGCAGTTGAGCCTCCCCTTAACTCCCCCTGTTCTCTCTCTTTCTTTCTGTCTCTTCCCCTCTCTTTTTCTCGCTCTCTGTACGAGGCCCCAGCTGATTCAGGCTGCATCCATCCATACATAAATCATTCCCCTTATTCTATTGGTTACATGGTACATGGCAACTATTGATTTTTTCCGTTGCCTCATTGCTGGAGAACACTTGGTTTTTGTGAGACAGAAAAAGAAAAAAAACCAAACCAAATAAACAAACGAAAAAAATCCTCACTAGAATTTTGTCTAGATAAAAAAAATAATAATAATGATCAATCAGATCTGTACCATGCTAATGATAAGTGTGCTCTAAAAAAGAGCTTATTTGGGGAGACTTTTAACTGTCTATTTGCATGATTCCAATATATCCTGTCTCGATGTGAAAAAAGAATTGTTTCCAGTTATGAAGAGCTCAGGGGTCAGGAAGTAGGAAGCATATACAGAGAAGGAGATGCTCTCTAATTGTGCAGGGCAAGGAGACATCTAATTGATCACTACTAACTCTAGGAGAAAAAAGAAAAAAGAAAGTTTAGTTAAAACACAACTTGCTCAAAACATGGAATAAGGAGGCAATATTCATGCCTCCCAGCCAAATGACATGTATAGGAGAAAAAAAGAGATATTTACCTAGGATTATTTTGTGTAGTGACAAAACGTGCAAATTGTGCCTTTTGTGTGTGTGTGTGTGTGTGGAGTATAAATATAGAACACTATAAAAATATTGGGTCTCATAATACTCAGAGACAGGAAATCATGAAAAAGTGAACATGTCTTAGTTTAGGTTTCTGGCCTTTGAGTATTGGAGATAGAGTCCTCTTTAGAATATAAGTTAAAATGCACAGGAGTCTTAATGTATTATCTGTCAAAAAGAGCAATTCATTTTAAAGTGATAGTGGTTCTTGGACTCTACCCAAAGGGACATTATTCTCTAAATATCAAAATGACTTCTTTATGAGCTATTGCTATCCAGAGGGTCATCCCCAAATATAAGAATAGAAGAAGAGTATAGTGAAGACATAAGACATCAAAAGACTGTTAAAGTCCACTTTTAGTTTTATAAACTTTTGTTACCATTCCTTATTAATCCGGCAAAGGTGAAGTTTCTATACAAAACCATTTCAGCATGCTATCCAGGAGACAAGATATTTTCCTTGGTGTTCTCCTTAGCGCCGTCAACTAGCATAATTGTAAGTAAGAAGTATGGTGATTATTTAATCTACTTTATGGCTTTAAAAAATTCCTTTTTACCCAAAGCATTTACTGTGTACATAAACAGAGTCCATTAAATTGAACTGGAGTCAGACTAGTATTTCTCATCATTTGCCTTGCAAAAGTTGTGCTGGGGGTTCCTTTTGACTTTTCAGTTGCTTAGTTTACCTTGTGGCCCTTGGTCTTTAATCTGGGTCTGTGATAAAATCTGCCCAGAGGAAGACTCTGTGGTGAGCTACAAGGGCCTGCTCCATGTGGAGCCCTGGCAGCGCTTGGCATGTCACACCTTTCAGGGGACAGCCTCCAGCTTGCTCCTTTCCTACTATACACTCCTTTTATTAAAGGACTCAGATCTTCTCTTTTTACATAACAGTGCTGGTTGATCTTCATAGGCATTCCAAGGGAAACTCTGTGAATGAAGATGTGGGAAAAGAACCCCAGGAGATCTGCCTGGAATTTTGTCCAAACTAATATTTTGTTGTGCAGTTTGTTCATTATTGTTTTGGGCTCCAGACTGGTCCCTTCTTTTCTCAATGATTGGGTATCCATGTATCCATGATGGTAAAATTATCACTCCATCTACCTAGGTGGTGAGTTTATAAAAGACTGAGCATTTTAGATTTAAAAAGGAAACAGATGAGTAAACGACCACACAAACCATAGCAAACCCTCTGACCTCTTTCTTTTACTTGAGCCCATGTTTCCTGACCCTTTACTCTGTGCCAGTAATTCGCTGGGGTGAGGGCAAGTTGCAATGCTAAATGTCTCATGCTTCTCCAACTGCAGAGTGCTCTCTGAGCAAACACACAGGTGTAAGAGCTACTGCCTAGGCAGAGGTATGTGTCATTCATATGATGTGGGTTTTGCTGTGTCGCTCCTCTGTACTCTCTATATGCCTGTTTCTCTAAAAAAATCATAATTACATTGAGGAATGAACACCCAAAGTGGTCTTTGTTTTAATGTTTTATCTTCCTTACTTCAAATAAGATTTTAAGCCTTGCCCATAGTGTGCCCTCAATAGACATGTGTTAAAGTTTGCACAATGAGGGTCCAGAAGGAGAGGTAACTAACCAGTATTAACCAGTATTATGCACGTAGATGGTTATGTGGATTCTTTTTATGTAATTCTCAACTTTGCTTTTTTAAACAACCTTATTTTGATGCCCATTTGAATGATGGAGAAATTGAGGCCAAGAGAGGTTAAGTCTCTTGCCTGAGGATATTCAGCTACTCAGTGGTGAAACTGTTTCAGATTCTTATTGCCCCTAATTATCACCCAGGGTGGAGGAGCAGTGGCAGTCTGGCAGAGGTTTTGTAATTCCAGTGAGGGTTACCAAGAAAATGGCTTCTGTACTGGCCTTAAAGCACATTGCATCCCATAATTTTTGTACCCTATGAATATACTTCGGTTCACTATAAATTTTTTTTTTCCCTAGAGGAGATTGCCTGGCGAAGGACTTGTTTTGTGAACCCTTTTGAACATGAATATAGTTTTTTGGAAAGAAGATGTGTACATGTTAAGTTATCTGTGGAGTGTATCTGAGGCTCCCCCGTGGAAGATGCCAGGGTGGCAGGCCCCCCATGCCAGAATCTCAAGCAGAATCCAAACAGTGCCTCTGAGAAATGAGATATGGTGATGCCTTTTCCACTGCAAATGCAGAGAATGCTCAACTGGACTGGTAGTGTTTTAAAAGAACTATGGCCCACTTCCTTATTTCTCTTCTGCTCAAACACTGCCAGGTGAAATAGTGAAAACAGAGACTGAGATTTCCCTCAGATTATCATCTTCAATATCATTTTCTGATGTCCTTAACATTTTTTTTTTCTGGCCAAGATTTATTTCCAGACATTTTAAAGTACAGGTTCAAGTTCAAACATAAATCCAAATATTTTACACAATTCTCTGTAGTCGCTTCAGTGTACAAAAAATTTTCAAATCAGACAATAGACCAAATGTAGGTATTTCTTAAAAATAGATTTGCTCCACCTCCAATATTTTTATATATTCAACACGGAGTGGTCACAATGTTATCTATGACTTTTATCATCCAGGCCTTAAGATCACAAATATTTAAAACGAAACGAAAAAATAATAACTTTTGGCTTTTTGAGATAGAAATGCAGCTGTGAACTGGTTTGCAGCCCCTCAGAGGAAGATGGCTCAAACCTATTCTGTGAGGTTTTCCTGCCCAAATCCCTCCTATCCAGTGATTTATTTCAAAAGCACTTATGCAAATATTGAGAGCACATAGTATTTCAAAATGTAACAACAGCAATAATAAAATTGATAGTTAATGTAGGGAAAATATCACAAGGCACACACACATTTATCTTCTTTTCCTTCAAATTCCTGTCATTGTTTTTGATCTTCTTTGAGTTGATCTGACTATTATATTGACCAATTCTACAAATGAAATCCAGAAGGTATATTATATTAGTACATTGTATCAAGAAGGTACATTATATCAGGAAGCATGTCCTGGTAAAAAATGTGTCCCAGCCATTTGCTTGCCCCTGGCTCGCATCAGCACTCTATAAGTCCCAACAAACAAGTCTGTTCAAGTTATCAGCACTCATTCTGTGCCCTGGGTAGAAAAATAAAAGCGGTATGGGTGGGCTGTGGGAGGAGACACCCCCACCTATCCTTGTGTTCTAAAACTGGACCAGTCAGAACCAGTGAAAGGTTATTTCACCTGAATTTATTGCTTAGCAACAAAGACTCTACCTCCTGAGAATGCTGTTCTAAGGGTTACCAAGTAACTGGCTGTGACAATTGCCAAACAGCTGACTTCCTAATCTACATACCCTTTAACCCCAGCCAGCTAAACAAGAGACCAAGGACAGCTCGCAAACAATAGACACGCATCTAATATTTTATTTAAGAGCTGACAAAAGCCAGGGCTGTGTGGATCCTGCAGCCACTTGGATTGAACTGTTTTAACCTGGGTGTCCTACTCTCCAGGGTCTGCTACACTTGAAGACTTTTGGAAGCGGGGCAGAACAGTTTCTACTAGAGAGCTACCCTAAGGAACTTTGTGGGGAAATATTTCTCCTAACTGAACACGAAGAGCAAAGTTTTGTGGAAGATGAAGAACTCGATGCAGTCATTTAGAGAAAGGCCAAACAAAATCCAGTTCTTCACAACTGCTTATTGGTAGATGCCGAGCTAGCCTGGCTATAGCATATTATGCACAACAGATTAGAAATTTACGATATGGATAGATACAGACAAGTATTTAGTACCATTTTCACTCCAAGAGGATTAGAATTAGACATCTTTGTTTTCTAGAGCCTCATGATAAGGCAAGATTACTTATTGTGTGATTTCTCTTTTTGACTCTGAAAGGGAAACAACCCTCACAAAACCAAAACAATAAAACAACCAAGATATATTTGTTTGCAAGTGTTATTTGCACACATCTTCAGGATTTTTACTTAGTAACATCTGAAAATACTTTCTCCTGTATCTTTGAAATCACCAAACATCTATGCTCCAACGTGCAGGCTTACACATTTTCCACAAATAAATACTATGTGGAAGGTGAGTCTGTGGCATAATGTAAAATCCTAAATAATTTTGAGGAGGCTTCATTGCAATCCCCTCCCCCACCCATCTCCTCAAGACCCACAGGGGGCATCTGAGAGGCTTTATTTCTAGGAAATGGCACCTCGAAATAACCTTTTTTTTTTTTTTAATTGTAGATGGACACAATGTCCTTTCTCATTTATTTATTTTTATGTGACGCTGAGAATTGAACCCAATGCCTCACATATACCAGGTAAGCACTCCACCACTGAGCCACATCCTTAGCCCCAAAACTTGTCTTTAAAAGCAAACAGACTAGAACCTCCACATTGAAGTCATGAGTGGTCACTTTGGAGTTTTGCTTCCTTTTTGGTGGTGTGGCCATCCAGTGAGATGTCTTTGGAACAACTTTGGAATGGGCTTACTATTGCATAAGGAAGCCAATCATCTTACCTTACCTTAGAGTCACATTTCCTTTTGAATCACTGGGATAATCTAGCACCTAAAACTGCCTGGCATACAGTCACTCTCAAATCATATTTGTGGCCAACATTTACTGAGGCTGGAGTGTTGCAATCAGCATGGAGGGGCATCAGGGATGTGACCATTCAACCTTGCATAACGGTCACTCAGTTTCTCATGCTTTGAACTTTGTTTCTTTCTTTTGCTTTTTATTTTTCCTGATTATCTGAGTTATGCATATTGGTGGTAGAAACTTTGGAAAGTACAAGTGAGTGTAACCAGTCATAATAATAAAAAGTCATTGTTGTGTGCAGCTGGTGTAAATCCACGCTTTCCCCTCCTTTACATATTGGAGATAATTTTGACCCTCACACTCTGCAGAGGGCTTTTCTTGTTTAATTTCCTGTTACGGAGCTGCATGTTAACTCCATAATATTCTGGTGGATATGTAGTAGTAGTGTCCCTATCTTTGGTGTTGTCTTGCATCCAGGCCTGCTGAAAGCCAGGCAAACCTGGCCTCTTCTATGTCATGGACACCTTCCTCCCCACTGAGCCATATGGAGATCCGTGACCCAAGTTAAGTCTATTAAGTCTTCTTCACCGAAGCTTGGGACTAAGGAACTAAAAAACTGAATTACTCAGAAGATGCCGGATCTGAAGCCAGATTTGGCACTAAGGTTAGTGAAAACCACACACAAACCAAAGTTTAGAGGAGGAACACGTAGTTTTTTTGGAAGAGATAACAGAGGAAGTGAGTGCAGAGAAAAGGGATCATATGTCCAGAGAAGGATGGTGATGGAGAGAGTAACCACCCAAGCATTTTCCTATGGCTGTGAAGTCCAGCTGTTCTTCCTGTACTTTGTCTTGTCTCAGTCATGCTCCTGGTAAGCTTTTTATGGGAAACCCATTTGAATAGCACCCCTCTCCTTGTAACCAAAACATACTTAACTGGAGCAAGTCACATGTTTTATTTTCTTTCTTTTTTAACTTTTTGTTCCCCACCCACCCCAGTTTCTGCTTAGGTGTTTTTTTTATTTTTTATTTTTAATATCCATAAGCTTTAAAACTTTTGATAGCTATGTTCTTGTCATTATCTCCATTGCATTAAAACTTAAGTATCCTTTCCTTAGACATCAGATAAAAAAATTCACCTCTTTTTTGTAAGTTTGAAAAAAAATGATATAAACTTTCATAGTTAAATTAAATCCACCTAGAATTTACTTCGGTATATGTATGAGACAAGGATAGAACTGAGATTTTTTTTGTTTAAATAAAATTAAATAGTTCATGGGTTGTCCCAGAATCATCCTTCCCTTTCCTATTGATTTTTGATATCTACTTGATCATGTTAAACTTATACACATTTCACATGGGTATGTTACTGGGCTGTCCTGTTTACTCAATTACATAAAAAGAAATTATTTTTGAATAGGAAATACTTCTAGCCCATGGACAGCAGTGGTCCTTAGAGAAATCAACTGGATTTAAAGAAGGGTGGTGCCAAGCTTGAGGACTTAGGTTACCACATCATCTGATTCCTCTGACTTTTACCTTTAGGACTTGGAATAACAAGTTGATGTTTGTATTAGATTATATCCATCTCCTTCCTGTGACAGCTTGGGTAACCCTGATAATTCGGGTAACTTCTCAAGTATCTGTGTAGGTTTTGTAAGGTGGAATTTCAACTTATAAGACTGTGTTGTATTTTATTAAATATAAAATTATCCAGAGTTTAAAATGGGCTAGATTTGAGCACCTAATAGGGAAAATAAACCCACACTGCCATCCTTTCACTAAATTTGGGTACAACATTAGAATTCTTCTTAACACTGTACTCCAAACAACTGTTATTACGATTTGGTATTGCTTGGTAAAATTAAACCTACTTGTGTAAACCTATTCTAGCAAGCCACATAAATTCAAAGGTAAAGGTAAATACTGGAGCTATATTATAGAAATGGTTAGTATAGATTTAGGTCATGTTTAATTTTTTTTTTCTTACTGCAGTTCATGATAATATACACATTTAGTCCCATAACAAAGAGGACAATTGAGCAAAAGATTGATGCATTTTGGGGAAAAGATATTTATTGCTGATTTTGCAATCTTGAAATCAAAATAGGTTAGCCTTAAAATAATCCTGATTATTCAGAAGCAAAGCACTCTCGTGCTTAATATTCTCAATGACTGGCATAATCAAACTTAATGATTTTTGTCCCAACCTCTCTGTGATTTATGTGAATGGAAAAAAAAATCCACATTTCTATTTCCCTGAACCTAAGTACCCCCTGAAGGCTTAGAATAAACCTCAGTAGAAATTTGCCAATACATAGAAAAAATTTTGTACCATTATCATTTTCAGGCCAGGCAATATTCATTAAGTTTGTAGTAGATTTATAGGTTTGAGGATTATCATCTCCCTTATGCCTAATCATTATTTAGTTAAGAAAACAACAATTTTGGACTGGACTGTAATATTTGCAGGCTGTGTGACCTTACCAACCATAGAAGGACTTTATAGTACTTTAAAATCTATGCTCTTGTCCTCTCTCTTTTCTTTTCTTTTTTGCTTGGTTTTTTTTTTTTTTTAGTATGCCAAACATAAATAATTTTTCCTTGGAAGTTTTTGATAATTCCTACTAGTTTCCATTTTATTGTTTTCTAAGGTAAAGTGATACAAAAGCATATTAAATCAAGTGAAGTGAAGTGATCCGGAAGTAGTGTCAAACCAAATAAGGTCCAGTGAAACCAGGGCGTGCTTGGAAGAAAGATGAAGATGGAAAGTAGCAGCAAAAAAATGGCAACTTCTCATCTCCTGAAGCATACTAAACATTTTGTTTCCTAGATTTCTAGCATTTGGCTTTGGCATTTAAAGTAGGAGGAGGGACTATTTCTAAGATTTAATACCAGTTTCCTTCCTTGACATTAGGATCTAGAAGATTGTTAGACTGAGTACACCCCATGTTTATTCAATAGTCTTTGCTAGAGCCAAAAGATAGAAAGTCTCATCATCCAGACTTCAGTCCTGGTAGCTTTTCCTTTTCTGGTAGTTCAAAAGTAAGAAGTTCCTGGACTTTTCTGGCATGCCTGATTAAAGAGAGTTTCTGAGAGATTTGTGATGCTACACCCATAGAAAATAGGTCGTGCTGGTCAGATAAACCAGCATTAGTTGGAGATATGTTAGCTCAGGAGGATCTGCTTCTACAGCCCAGAAGGTGATACATGTCAGACTTAGAAAGTTCCGGTGAGGTGACTGCTCACTCTAGAGTTGAAGACCGTGGAAATTTAACTTGATATCCAGTTCTGGTGATCCTGTGGAGTCACTGTCTTCTTGGTTGAGGATTGGAAAACTAGAAAGATTGTCAACTTGGGATGTTGTAAAGTCAGAAGGCTAATGAGAATTTTAGAACTACATGCTCATGGAAATACAAATTTACAGCAAGTTCTTTTATGGCAAACTCCAGCTCTAGCTTGCTGTAGAAGATGAATGTTTCAACTCATATCCACCAATCTCTTCCTTTTTTCCTATATCTACTCCTATTTTTTTCTGTTATTGGTTATACTTATAAAACGTGTTTGATTTTGATTTCTTATTCCATCAACTTCAGGCATGTCATGCGGAGTTGAGCACTCCTATACTCTCTTGCATCTTTCCTCCCCTCCCCTAACTCTACTGTTTATCAGTTCTACTGCTATTTCTTTCTTTCTCTTTTTCTTTTTCCTTTTTTTCTTCTTGGTACTGAGGATTGAACTCAGGGGTACTCGACCACTGAGCCACATCCCCAGCCCTATTTTGTGTTTTATGTAGAGACAGGGTCTCACTGGGTTGCTTAGTGCCTCGCCGTTGCTGAGGCTGGCTTTGAACTCGCGATTCTCTTGTCTCAGCCTCCCTAAGTGCTGGGATTACAGGCGTGCACCACTGTGCCTGGCTGGCTGGCTTGCTCTTTCTTTCTTTCTTTCTTTTTTTCTTTCTTTCTTTCTTTCTTTCTTTCTTTCTTTCTTTCTTTCTTTCTTTCTTTCTTTCTTTCTTTCTTTCTTTCTTTCTTTCTTCGCCCTCTCTCTCCCTCCCTCTCTCTCTCTCTCTCTTTCTCTCTCTCTGTGTGTTTTGATTGTTTGTTTTATACTGGGGATTAAACCCACTGAAGTACATCCCAAGCCCTTTTAATTTTTTATTTTGAGATGAAATCTCGCTAAGTAGTTGAGGGTGTCAATAGGTTGCTGAGGCTGGCCTCAATCTTTTTTCTTTTCTGTTTTTTTTATTTGTTCCTTCTAGTTATACATGACAGTAGAATGTTTTTTGACTTGATCTAATTAGGATCATTCTTGTGGTTGTATATTATGTGGAGTTTCACTATGGTCTATCCATGTATGAACATAGGAAAGTTTTGTCTGATTCATTCTATTGTCTTTTCTATTCCCATCCTCTTCCCTTCCCTTCATTCCCCTTTGTCTAATCCAATGAACTTCTACTCTTTTCTTCCCTCCCCTTATTGTGTGTTAGTATCTGCATATCACAGAGAACATTTAGCCATTGGTTTTTTGGGGTTGGCTTATTTCAATTAGCATGAGAGTTTATAGTTCCATCCATTTACAGGCAAATGCCATAATTTCATTCTTCTTCATGGCTGAGTAATATTCTATTATATATACCACATTTTCTTTATCCACTCATCTGTTGAAGATCACCTAGGTTATTTCCATAGCTTAGTTATTGTGAATTTCGTTGCTATAAACATTGATGTGGGCTGGCCTCAATCTTGCCATCCTCCTGTCTCAGCCTGGAGCATTGCTGAGATTATAGGTAAGTACCACCATGCCCAGTTTCTATCACTATTTTTATATTGCCAAAGTTTAAAGCATTTATATTCCGAATGGAGGCTTTCATTAAATCTTCTGTTCTTTGCCTATAAATTAATTCTGAGAAACAAAAAATAAATATTTATAATATCATGATATTGCTTAATAGTATTCAATTTAGAATCAGAATCAGAGTGTAGAGGTAGAGGAGATGTAATTAAATTGTTCTTAAATCAAGTCTATGTCAAGTAGAATATTTAGAGTTTCAAATCAAGATTCTCTTTTCTTAGACTCCAGGAATTTCTTACAATCAAGCACCACGATTTTTTAAACAGAATTTCATTTTCCTGGAGTTTCTAGTTTCCTTTATTTTTTATCATTGACAGCAGAAACATGAACTTTTTTCATTATGCACCACCCAAAAGTCAGCTGCATAAGTTTCTGCTCCTTCCAAGTCCCTGCTTCCAGGATATCAGCTCCCACTTTCACTGCTGCTTCTCCTGTACCTTCCGTGGAGCTCAGGAGTTCTCTGTCCTGTCAACATCATCTTCTAGGCCACCCATCTTCAAAAGCACATCCTTCATTTTGCCTTACTCATGGCCTATCCTTTCGTGTATCATTGCTGTCGTTTGGATAGGTTTGAGAAAGAGGAAAGTAGAAACATTTGCCCAGTTCAATGTATTGAATTGGAGCACCCCCCACCCTGCCAATTATATACTGAGAAAATATTGAAATCAAAAGTGAAAATATTCATCTGACTGTCCCTCAGATCTTAAATTAGAGGAAGCATTTACTTTTATATGCATGTAAGTTCTGTTTTAAATTCAAGAGTATTCTTTTTTTGTATCTGATATCACAATCTACTTGGAATTAAGACACTCCTTGAGATTAATGATAGCAAAAATGGCAGGTGTCACATTGGCCTCATGCAGGCATCCTTATCCTAAGTACTGAGGTTGGAACCTTGTTTCATCATTGACGGAGATTTGGTGTCTACACTCCATAGTTGCCTAGAGACACTATAGTTCCTGGAAGGGAACTTAAATGCTGTCTGTGAATTTATTAAATGCAGGGCACCACCAGATGGGGCCAAGGAGTTGGATTTTTGTCAAATAAGTGTATTTGAAAAGGAGTACTTGCTGCTGCTGAACGGTTTCTAGAAGGAGTTTCAAACTTGTTGAGGACGTTGTTTCCTTTATCCTCAAGCGTAAAAATGGTCTCTGATAAAAGATAGTGTTGGAAGCTTTCTTAAAGTTAGACCTGAGAAGGTGAGGCAGTGACTACATGATGACTTGGAGGTTGGGAGGTGAAGGTTGTGTGGCAGCCAGATGAGAAATGGAGTTGATGGAAGGTGGCTTCCAGACCCACTGGATTAGGAATATTCTTTCATGTCCTTTGAAGAACTCTTATTTGTCCATTCTGAAAATACTTTGTCATTTGGAAAAAGCTGAAAGAACTATTTCTGAATCATGGGCAGCGATTTTTTAGAGGATAGTACAATAGAGGCTAAAGGAAGTTTAGGAGTCAAGAGCATCAGTGTTGTTGAAGTACCTCCTTCTAACACAAGCCTCTTTCTTGGCTGGTTAGGAACAAAGGACCAAGTGTTTCTACAGATAGAGATGTTGTGCAAGGTCAGAAAGGTCTCAGAATCTTTTTTTTTTTTTTTTGGCAGTGGGGATTGAACTCAGGGCACTCACCCACTGAGCCACATCCCCAGCTTTATTTTGTGTTTTATGTAGAGACAGGGTCTCACTGAGTTGCTTGGCGCCTCGCCTTTGCTGCGGCTGGCTTTGAACTCGCGATTCTCCTGTCTCAGCCTCCCTAAGTGCTGATCTCAGAATCTTAACACATGCACTAGCACTTACTATGGGCTTACCCTGAGCTGGGTGAAGAGAACACAAAATCAAAGACATATATATGGTCCAAACCCTGAAGAGGGTTTGGTGGGTGGGTAAGTGTGAGTAATGAGAGGCCTGGATATGTATTGGATCAAGAGACACTAGATTGTAAAAGGTAGAAACCCAGATGAATGTGAGATGTAAATTCATGAAACACCAAATCAATGAAATACCCCACATGCACCTGGATTCTGGGCGGATGTGCAATACTGCTGTTAAAATCCCACTTGTGGAGAAATGGCCCCCTACTCTCCACCTATTAGAAGCTTTTTTGAATCAGTGCACCACTAGTTAAATGGTGTCAAGAGTAGCACTCTTTTTTAAAGTAAACCTTTACTTTGTTTAATGTACACAAAGTGCTCAACCAATTTTCATAAAGCGAGTATGCTCCTTACCCAGCGTGCAAATCCAGAAATGGATCATTACTGACTCCATCTTCCAGGCCCCACCCATCACACTTCCCAAGGCGGGGGGCAGGGGACCTCTCTAATGACATTAGTTAGTATTGCCTGGGTTTGAATTTTGTACACTTGGATCAATTAGCATTGCCTGGGTTTGAATTTTGTACATGTGGATCAATTAGTATTGCCTGGGTTTGAATTTTGTACATGTGGACTAATAGGGTATGTATTTTTTTGTTTCTGGTTTCTTTCACGCCAAGTTATGATTGGAAGACTCATCCATATTTCTTGGGTATTATTGGAAATTGTTCCTTCTCATTGTAGGTTGGGATTCCATTCTATGAGTATACTGGATTTATCCAATCTACTGTTGAACATTTGGGTTGTTTCTAGTCTTTGGCTGTTACAACTAGTACTACTAAGAACAGTTTTGTACTTGTTCTTTGGTGATATGTGTACATGGTTTTGCTGGATCCACTTTAGTACATTCTTTACAAGTGGTGGTTGTATCCATTTCTGCTCCTATCAGCATGTGTAAGGGTTTCCAGTCTCCTTATTCTTGTCAACACTTGGTTCTTTCTCATTTTATCCATTTTGGTAGGGATATACCAACTGGCTTCTGTTGTTGCTTGTCTGTTTGTTTTTAAATATTTTTTTTAGTTGTAGACAGACACGATACCTTTATTCTATTTATTTATTTTTATGTGGTGCTGAGAATTAAACCCAATGCCTCACGTGCATGCTAAGCAAGTGCTCTACCAGTGAGCTACAAGCCCAGCCCGCTTGTTTTTTTGTAGAATAGAGGTTGTGTTCTTTTCTAATTAAAGAAGTTTTCAAAGATTTTTCTTTCTGAAGGATCTGTCATCTATCTGCCTCTCCACTTTAAAAGAAAGAACATTTTCATTTGGAATTAAAATATTGATTTCTTAAGCCATCATTGAGTCTAGATATATAATTTTCATTTGTTTAAAATTTGGGTTGACAACAATGCTAGTAGTGATTAATAATGGGGTTAATGCCACTATAAGATGAGCACATAGATGTATTCTTCAAGAAAAGAGCATGTCAGTTTGTGATTACCAAACTGTTTGCTCTTGGGTTAAAGGTTTTACAATTTGGAAATTAAAATATATATTATTTTTATTTACGCAAGAAACATCATTTGCCTGTCTACCACTTCCCAGGGCTATATAGGGGTATTATAGGAAATATAAACATGAATCAAATACATACCATTTCTCTTTAAGAAGAACAATAAGAGAGTTCTGCTGTGACTATAAAATATAAAACCGGACATTAATAAATACCATAATAGAAATGCAAGTAGGTGAGATTTTTTTCCCATATAATCTTAATATTTCTTTCTCTTTTAGGGGAAGGGTAGTATTAATGAGTTTGAGTTAAGTAGGGAAAAAATTGGATTTAGGTCAGAAGACCAGAGCAATGTTCTGGTTTCTAGAGTGTGATTCTGACAGGGCTACATACCCTTTCCATCCAGTTTTACTATCTCCAGTGTGGGGACAATAGTACTTCTGCTTACAGAATGAAGTTATTAGGAGGTTTATAACAGATGATAGGTATAGTTTTATATAAATAGTTTATGCAAAATAGATACTGTTTATTTAAGGGAACAGTCACATACTTTGTTCTTTAAAATGAGATTAATTTATCCTCTTCTAATTCCTAGGAAGTGCACCGTGGGTCAGTCCAGGGAACAGTAACATGGATTCAACTTAAATTATTAATAGGTAACACATCTAAGGTAGCAAAGAGTCTGTTTATGGGACCTCTATCAAATGTTGCTCTCTGAGTGGCCTGTTACAAAGAGAGCTGTTACTTTGATGCTGACTGCTTTTGAAAGCCCATGCTGTGAGGGGGTTTGCCCAGAGATTTGCTTTCCCACGGACATTGACATTTGTATCACTGACATTTGTTTTCCTTCCTCTTCCTTTCTTCCTTAGTGTCTACTATTTGCTGAATGTAGCTGAAACTGCAGATTGCAGGTGGGCTAAAGTGAAAGAAAGAAGGGCCTGAAACTGGTTCTTATCCCTAATGCCCATTAGGATTATCTCAGGAGCTTCACACATGATGACCTTACTCATTCCCAGGGTTTCAGGTGTGTTAGTCTGGGGTTGGCAAGGGATTGTTATGTCACAAAATCTCTCCAGGTGATACTAATGCAAAGGCACTACTGAAGAGCAGCCCACATACTTGTTCTTTAATTTTGGGGTGCACAAGAACCACCCGAGAAGCATGAGGGAATGTGGGCTCTGGGGCTCACTCCCAGAAATGCTGAATCAGGAGTGTGGTGGGGCCCATGAATTTGTCTTTTAAATACATCTCCTGACTAATTCTGAAGCAGGTGAGTTAAGTACCACACTTGGAGATATGCAGTAGTTAGTTTTGTCTTACAAACAGTACTACTATATCAATATGGTAGTAACCATGTGGTGACTTCTTCAACATAGATTATGGAGGTCATAAGAGACAGGTATTTTTGAATAATGGGAAACTTCAACCACTGAGCTACATCCCCAGCCCTTTTTATTTTGAAATGGGACTGAACACAAATCTAAAATTCACAGCATACATAGTGATTTACTTCTAAGGTTGGTTGATGAACTGAAAACATAACTAGTCAAAATTATCTTTGGGAAATTGCTAAGGAGGGAAATGCTTTGGAGATCAGAACACCTGGTACAGACAGTTTTCTTCTAACTTTGGGAGAGAACATTGCCTTTTCAGTTGAGTTTTGGATGTGACTGGCCTGTGTTTAGGATTAATGTTTGGAAAAGGTTATGTTCTTAAATACTGGAATCACATTTAGTTCACAGGACATCAGGGATTTATACTTCCCAACTCGAGTCCACTCAGGCATGTGCCCTTTTAGTGGGACAGGGTGGGAACCAGTGCAGGGATGCCACTTTCACTATTTAAATAGGGTTCCCCTCTTGCTCATGCTGTCACTTTCTTCATCTTTTGTTGTTCACTTACATTTTCTTAAAATCAATGGATGTTTGAGAAGACCCTGTGCTATAATGGGAAAGGCGATCAGATGTGAAAACTTACATAGGTTACTCTGATGGAGAAAAATTTAAACAACTTCAATATATCTGTAAAAATCACCAAGGAGAGGAAATTTACCAGACTTTAATAATATCAATTTGAGAGAAATAAGGTAAAATCTAAGAGAAATAAGGTAAAATCTGAGGTAAATCTAAAATCTAAGAGTAAGAGTGTTTTGAAAGATGAATTGGAGAAGTACAAAGATATACCAAAAGATTTACAAAAGGTAAATTTAAAAAACACATTCATATATGAAAGGTTAATGCATTTCTCATTAAGGGCTCTGAAATGAAAACCAAAACCAGAATAACTATGTCTTACCATAACTTTGCTTTCACCATTATGAACATACTGGAACGAATCAGATCCACACAGGCCATCCAGTCACAGTCAGGCAGGGAACTTGCTAGACTGATCACATTCAAATCCCCATTACAGTCAGAACATGGAGGCTGCTGGCAGGACTTCTAAATCTGAAAAACACTGACCCCCCTTCCTTTCCCTCATTCTTTGTACTTAAACACAGATGCAAACTGCATCCATTCCAATAGATCAATCCTTCCACAAACGCTGGACAAGGCTGAATGAATCGGTCCTTCCCCATATGGACTCCGTGGACAATAACACTCCAGGTCACACAGCCTAGGTGCCTGTATGATTGTGCCTGAGACTGAGAGTGTAAGAGGAAGAGAGAAAGAAGAAGAAGAAGAAAAAAAAGAATTCCTGCTTTCAAGAAAAGAGAAGAGATTTACTTTCTGACTTTCCTTGTTGCCTCACTTTGGGGATTCAATCATTTTTTGTTAACATGGTGATTCATTCACTGGCGGCCTGTAACATTTCAGCACTTGGGATGAGAGGACAAACGGAGGCCCACAAACCTTATGTGTATACTCCTAAAGACTCTAAATCGAGCTCACCAACTGTGAGATAAAATGTGTTCTTTGACAGATATACTTTCATAATGACACAACAAAAATAATGTGGGTGAAGCCTTGGTACTTATATAATAGAAAGTTGGCAAAATATTAAACATGACTCAATGTGATTATTATGGTGCTTGCCTTGGTATTCTGTTGATGGGCCAGTGAGGTTTGCACAAGTAGTAAAAGGTATGCATAGTTCATCAATTACCATATAATTTATTCTATAAGATACATTTTTCTGTTTGTTTTAGCAAAACCATTAATTATGTTGTCTACTCAAAAGTTTTCCATAATTTAAGTGCTGTTTATAGAAATGATGTATAGGATAAAGAATAAAATACATTTGTGTGAAAACTATATAATTTGATATTGTCAAAAATAGAGTAAAAAATAAGAATCAGTTTCTATTTATCCTGTATATATTAAGTGTCACATTTTTCTTAAAGCAGCCAAGAATTATTGAAGGTAAGAAGTAAAATACAAATTATAATTGACAAATATGACAATTTCTAAATAAGCCTGACATTTGAAATTCATCTTAAAATTTGACTATGTTTATAAATATTAAACTGTTCACAGTTCCAACACTGAAATTTCATCTGGTTGCAGTTTTAATAATATAAGAATTTTAGTAATAAAATAAATTTTATTATTTCCTGTACATATTGTCTAGAAGTACATAAAGGCAAACTTAATAGTAATGCGAATTGCTTACTGTGAAATTTTCTTCACCTTCTACCTGCAGCTACTGTGCATATAGTACTGATTTGTGAGCACCTCCCAAATCAGACATTGGGATCTGACTAGTTAAGTGAGAATCTGTCACAGCCTTTCTATCTGAAAGGGGATGTTTGATATGGGAATTAATCTTCCTTTCTCATACTGAAATCTTCCACTGCTCATATTCTTTGCTCTGAAGCTGTGTCCATCTGGACCTTTGCAGAGACACAGTCCACAAAGCTTCACAACATTTGGACCAATTGCCTTTGGTTTTGAGAACAGAACAGAAAAGCAGATGCCTAAATGATGTTCATCGTGAGTTGGGGTTCAGGGTAATAACATGCCAGCACTGAGTGCCAAATCCTGAGTGACAGAGCTACTTGTGTTTCTGAAACACTGTTTGTGGGGGGTGTGTATATTGAGCCCTCCCAAGAGTTCTTGGAGAAATCACAAATACTGAGCACCTGAGAGGAGGGATTCTGTCTTCTTTGTCTTTGTAGATGCTGTACTTAGCTCCTCGCTTGGCATTTAGAGTAAATTAAATGTGAAGCACTTTCCTAGTGAAAACCTCAGGAAGTATTGCCTTTGTCCCCTTTTTTTTCTAAAATCATGGGCTAGTAGCATTCCAGGTCCATCAGAGACATAGTTTCAAGCCACAGGACCTTTAAAGATTCTATTCTGTAGCTCACTCACTGCAGAAGATCTGGCCCAGGGGAGCCCATTTTGACCCCAGGTTATAAATCCTGAACTGTCCGAAAGGGCCTCTTTATATCCATTTAGCTGCATATTATGTATATTTCCACCATTTCTACCACCCTTTATTATTCCTTGTACGAGGATAGGTTTTTGGCTTGTATTCTTGCCTCTGGGGAGGAAAAAGAACTAGATCAGCTGGTAGAGGTGGTTTCCCTCTGTCTGAATACAGCCCAAATTCCAGTGTCTTCTCCAAGTCAAAAGAAATCTTGACAGACTGAGTCTGGATTGGTGACTGGTAAACCAAGCATGAGGTAAAGAGTGAGGAGACTAGGATTCCATCCTTTTCATTCATTAGCTATTTGACCTTGACTTAACTTCTTGGGACTTCAGATTGTTCATCTGTGAAATGAGAGGATCTGTACTAGACCTTCAAGGTTATACCTGTTCTAAAATTGTATGGTTTTACTTTGACACAATAACAGGACAAAATATTTTCTAGGTTTTGCATACAATGATAAACTCAGGCCCATACATTTAAGCGTTTTTCAGTGGGTAATACAGAAGGTTACAAAGACACTTCCAATGATTACACAGTTTGCTGGTGCTTGCTAAGTGATATTTGTTTATTGACTCATTCAGAACAAAGAAGATCCACCTGAAAACCATTTATTTGCCCCTTTCATGTGCCAGTGCATTATTATATAAGTTGCTGAACACTCAAAAAAGAAGACAGAGTACTTGTGTCCAAGAAGCTCAGGTAAGCATGCAACGAATAATTTTAGTAGAATATGATAAAAGATCTCACAGAGTTTTCTAAGTGCGGGGACAGCACAAAGACCACAGGGATTCCTGTTGGGGAAAAGGGGTAAGAGACATCAGGGAAGGTCCACATCAGGTTATCTCTGAGGGGATTGCTCTAATCTCAGAGCTCCTCCTTGCTACAAGAGCTATTTGGGCAATCGCTTTTGGTGACTCTACTGTTTAGCAAACCATCATGACAACAGTGTTTGGAGTTTAGGCCAGCAAGCCTGGGAATTTGCTGTGGGCCAGCTGCATTTGATTCACATATTTTTCTATGGCAGCAGATGGTTCAGGTTTCAAATGGTGCATATTTTCCTGCAGTGGGCCCAGGGGAGGACATACTGTTGAGTAGATCTTTAAAGATGGATTTATAGGCACATCACTCAAGCTTTTAGATTTCTTATCTCATTAGCAGTGGTGAGAATGGTGAGGCGTAGAGGAAGGAAGAGGCCGGAGACTCTTGATATGCAAATAATTTCAGAGTCCAGGTCAGGACTCTAAGAAGGAAAAATTCCCGTCCCTGCTTAATTATCCTCTTACCCAGGAAACGTAGTGCTAAGACTGCATATACCAAGTTCTCGAGAAATTTCATCAACCGTGAGTTACAGATATCCACTATGTAATAGGCACTGTTGTAAGCATTTAATAAATGTTTGTGGAATAATTTAATTTCATTTAACCAATAAAATGCCAAGGAACAATCAACCTATATGAGCATTTGGTTGTTGTGAAATAGAAATTAAATATTGATTAGCCTCTAACCATATATTATATAAATGCATCCCTCTATGAACATGCCACTTGTCAGGGTCATCCAACAGAATTACAGCTTTTGTTTTTGTAACATGTTTTCTTGTTAAGTAAACGAGGAAATGAAGATGTGTTTCACTTTGTATCTGCTAGGTATTCTTTTTTCTCTAATTTTTAATGTCTTTTATCAGACACATTTATTTGGGATCATCTGTCCAGTACTGTAGAACTGGAGACCAAAATGAATGTTCTGGGTAGGTGAAAAGTAACAGAACCTCCTCTCAATATTTAGGCTGGTTGGGGATGGAGCAAGAGAAAATAATTATCTTCTCAATTGTCACTCAGACCAAAATGTCATAGTTACGTATGCTAGTTCTTCAGATCAATCCAAGCTCTACTTTTCAGATTGGCTCTTTTTATTTCAAGCAAATTTGGACAGAACCTAATGGAATTATGCCTGTATCATAATCATCAAAGCAATTCTCAGAAATATATTGAAAACAAGATAGGAGTGACCTAGAAAGTAAGAAATAGAGGGAAGGAAACCTATTTAGCTCACAGCAATCTCAACCAGCTCATGCTTCTCTGGACAAGGGAGAAAGTTGCTGGGGAATGGATTGAAAGCAATTGGATTCATTTTCTGTTCAATTTACTGACAATACTAGTTCCACACACTGAGCTTATGGGCTACCCAAAGCTGGACTAAAAGATCTGTGTGGGAGGCTTATTATTTTCTTTGAATTCAATGCCTTGTCCTTCTTCAATTTCCTAAATTGATTTCCCACCATTCTCTCTGAATTCCATTTTTATTGCCTTTCCCAACTAGCATTGCCTTACTAAGTTGGTGCCCAAAAGGTCTGTCAAAGTTTGTAGGTGTGCTCTGGATATGAGACCATCCACTGGCTGAGAGATGAGGCCAGTTAGAAGCACAGTAGAGAAAAGTAGAGGGAAGGAAATGATGTTAAGTGAAACAATCTTTACTGATCAGACTCTTAAATACTCAGGTAGTATTTGGAAGAATAACGAGTTTCTAAAATTTGTGCAATTAACTTAGTTGCATCATGGTGGCAGATGTGGTAAAATCAAGGTCAAGGGTCATTTTTTCACCTGAGATCCAAGTAGAAATCAGATAATGGTTATTTAATTTTTTAAAAAAATTTATAAATAGACTTAACCCAGTCTAAGCTTTTTTTTGTTGTTGTTTAATCTCCAAAAGCTTTGGTGTGAGCAGGGCTTGGTATTATAGACTAGGCTTGTTCTTTTGTATATAAAAATCTGAATAAAAAAATTTGTCATCAGTGCTATGTACCCTGAATAGAAACCATTATAGTATTTTTTCACCTGCGGATTCCAGGGTCCCCCAAAGAGTGGACAATACCTAGTTTGCAGGAGGGAAGAGAACTGTTAATTGGTGTCATCAACTACAGCTGAAGGAATCAATGGGGATATTTGGGTGATGCTCTAAAGCAGAGCTTCTCAAACTTTAGTGAGCATCCAGGCCACCCAGAGGATTCCTTAAAACACACTGCTGGGCCCAGCCCCAGAGTTCCTGGCTCAATGGATCCGGGATGAGACCCAAGAATTTGTAGTTCTAACAAATTCCTAGAGAAATTAATGCTGTTGGTTCCAGGCACCATTGCTCTAAAATGTAGGAAGACTTACAAAGAATAAGTAGTGGGCTACCTGCAACAACCAGGAAGCAACGTCAACCCACCTTGAGTGCCAGCACTTTAAGTACCAACATACTCCCCACTGTTCTTGATTCTTAGGCCTCTGTCTTAAGATATAGCTAATTTTATTCAAGGGTTGGCTATATTATGTCTCTTTGATGTTACTCTTAGAGAAAGTTGAATCCATTTTCTTCTGTGCTCTTAAATTCATGGATATCATTAATTGGGGGTCCACTAGTAACTTAGACACTGCAAAAATAAGGACACCTGTGCCAACAAGTGATAAGGAAGATGAACAGATCATCTTAGTGTCCCCATGATCTTTTAAAGCCAAGGCTTTGTTTAAAGAAAACTCATCTAATTGTGGACCTCACCTTTGGAGCTCAGAGTGGATTGTAGAATAGATTATGTGAGGGAGAACTTGATGCGCTTCAGTGTGAAAGGCATGTGGCAATATGGGAAAGACACAAGAGCTTTTAGTGTGATAAATGCGTGCTCTGCTGGAGAGATGATGTGGAAACACTGTGGATAGAGAGGTTTGGTTTGAGGTGATGGTGTCGATAACATCAGAGAGAAATGGGCAGTAGAAAAGGGATGTTTTAAAGAAAAATATTAAATCTGAAATGGGTTGTCTTCTACTGTGTGTGTGCAGAGCTTGGGCAGTTCTGTCATGTTATAATATTTTTGAAATGTCAGTACTGATGTTGAGTTTGCTGACTCAGGATATGCTTAGCTCCAAGGCAGCTGGGTAAGGGTCACTTTGTTGGCCATCCCCTAGGCACCTGAAATGTTTGAATTTCCCAGGCTGTGTCCAGAGGCTTGCAGCTCACTTGTGCCAGACCATAAAGTTCTCAGCCCACTCGGGTGACTGTTGTCCCTCTAAAGTGATGATGCCTAAAGTGGCATCATCATGCTCTCTTGCTTGGCTGTCCCTGGCACCAACCTGAACAATGGAACACTGAACAGGAGGTACTGTTTGTGTGTGATTTGTTCCTAAAAGAGTCACTATGGTCTGTACTAGGAAGGAGCCTTGTCAAGTCCAGTGACCCACATCAAGTGAACAAGTGCATCTTTGGAATGTAAACGCCTATTGGGCTATTTGAGACTATTGGTCAGTCATCTTGATACTGTTTGCTTTAATCAGATCAATGCTTAGCTGAAATAATTAAGAAAATGAAGTTTTACACTAGGTTGAGAGAAGGAAGGAAAGAAATGCACATACTTTTGATATTACATTATTTAGGTCTTCCCTTGTAAAATCTAAACAGAAACAAAACAATTAATACAGTTATTCCCAGTGATAGATTTTATTTCTTTTAGCTCTTTGGGAGAGATATTTGAACTTGATTCAAGTTTAGACACTAATCTTCAAATACTGTCATTACTCAAACATATCAATTTATTTCCTAATATCTTTCATAAAGTAGAAAAATCATATCCTTAATTTCAATGTGTTAAAACCTGAAAAATCTAAATCATAAAAAAAATGGTACTTGAAATTCTTACTTTGGTTTTCACAGAAAGCTAATTGATTAGGTCAAAATGGATTTAAAATCCTCAAAACACAGAAGTGTACTTAAAAACAAACTAGTTAATAGATACAAATAAAAACTCAATAGTAAATTCCTAGGGAAATATAGGAGGTAAAATACAGAAGGTAAAGTGTTTCTTTCAGTTGTTATTTACTGTAATAAAAAAATTTTGAGACAAAGATAGACTGAGAGACTCATTTGTGTACCTGCTTGCATTTCTGCCAGGCAAAATATATTTTTCATTGCTGGAGAGGCCACTGTAAGGAGGGAAACATCTGTCCTCTCTCAGCTCCATATCTGACTGGTGAGGTTGGGAGGAGGGTGGGAGCACTCAGACCTTGCTCTTTCTTTCAGAACCCTTTGCATGAGGTATGTATTTGGTTTCCTTCCCTGCATTGTGCAGTAAGCTGAATGGGAAGGTCAGGGAGTGGAGGGAGCCTAGAGTTGTATTATTTTGCTCCTAATTGGGCCAATAAATTTAATTTGTGTGTGGGGGGGATTAATTACAAATTTGGCCCTAGATCTAACCCCATTTTCTAGCCAGTCTTATAAGCTGATAACTGTATTTTGACTAAGTGACTCATATCTTCCTTTAATGGGTTCCAAATTCAAAGTGAATTTACAGTGGTGAGCTATTATCACCCTAAAACTCCTCCAAGAGATAATGCGGCTGAAATTCCCCCAGAGAAAGTGATTTTAAGAATTTCTCTTTATCATGGGGCTTTGGCTTCTCTTACTCTTTTGCTGTATCTGTGAGTAAACGGCAGAAGGGGTCTGAGGACTTTAGTGTTTACTCCTCTTCCTCCATGTCTTCATACAAGTCCCACGTCGGCCACTCACATGTACATTGTCTTTCCACCTCTCTCCTACCTTCCTTGGCTCTGTAGCATCAGGCACCCTTGTTTTCTTTCTTGCTATCTTTGCCCTTTTCTTAAATTCCACCCCCCCCTTTTTTTTTCTTTTAACCTTTATGTACTTTCTGGCTCACAAGTCCTGAGCTAAAAGTGACATTTATACTCCTACAAGTACAATTGATCAAATGTTGCTTTGCAAGTTCTCCTGTATCGGATTGTCTTTCTGTTGCTGTTACCTAGCCTCCTATTGTTATATCACAAGGCTTCAAATCTCTTTGAGGGCAGGGGCTTCAGTGCACACTTGCTTTTGTGTCTCAAAATGCTTCACAAATATTATGTGTCTTGTCAATATTAGTTGGTCAAAATTAGTTGTCAATATTACTAGGTACATTGAGAAGAAATATGAAAATTATAGATCGAACCCTATTTTCCAGCCAGCCTTTCTTGCAGTCTCATTTTAGAGTAGATATTAAAATGTGTTACTAGAAAGATAGGAGCTCCGAAAAGTGATGAATCCATTTTTCTTTCTCTGTTTCCTGGTTGTCACGTCCAGAGCTGCCTTTCCCTCACCATGCTCTTCTGCCGTGATATTCTGCCTCATCGTGGACCCCGAGCTATGGAGTTGGCTGATGGTGAACTGAACCTCTGCAACTGTGAGACAAAATGGACTTTTCCTCCTATTGTTGTTCTTGTCAGGTCTTTTGGTCACAGTGACACAATGTTGACTAAAACACCTTGTTTTTCCAGAGAAGCTGAAGCTCCATGTACATTGAGTTGTAGGTATCAGAGTTGGGATTTTAACTTAGGGTTTCTTGACTCCAAGACCCAAACTTTTAGCCACAGTGCCAGGCTGTCATAAAGCTTTTCCATACCTCTTCTCAAGGAGGCTCCTCACTCAGTGGGTTATTTGTGCTCTCCAGTTGTGAGGATAGCTAGAATACATATGCAGAATGCTGCTCTAGTGGTTGATAATATGGCTCTGGAATTAGTTGGACAATGGCTTTACTCTTGTTCCCCTCACATAAGAGCCATGCCATCAGGATAAGTTCCTTAACCTTTCTGATCCTCAGTTCAATCATATACAACCTTAGGATAGTATTTCTGTTAAATAAAATAATGCTTACAAAACACTTAGCCCAGAACTTGTAAGCACACAAGAAATGTGAGCAACTCAGTGAGACCCTGTCTCTACATAAAACACAAAATAGGGCTGGGGATGTGGTTCAGTGGTTGAGTACCCCTGAATTCAACACCGCCCCCCCCAAAAAAAAAGAAATGTGAGCTCTTCTCGCAATGATAATTTTGCCTAATGCTACCATAGATTACATTAGTGCAAGTGAATAAGGAAATTGGAATGCTGAGGAAAAGGGATACTTGGAAAGACTGACGGAACTGCAGTCTCCCAGGGACTAAGAATATAAAACACATCAATATTTCCTACACACTTATTCCTTTGTCGAGATATGAAGGTGATGGCATGGCACCTACCAGTTAGCCCCACTGGGCTACGAGCAGATCAGTAAAGATGTCTGCATATAGACATGAAGAGGTTTGGGAATGAAGCCCTCATGAGCAAGTTTATGTAGACACACACCCGCTCACACTGCTCTTTCACTTCGTCTGTACAGAGCTCTAGCCGAGCCTTGTGTGCTGCATGCAGACAACCCAGCGGCATTTGGATGGAGTGCTGTCCACAAAGGAGAAGGCACAGAGCAAGATTGAAGAAAGAGGTTTTATTACCTTATACGAGACTGGGAAGATTTTTTTTTTAACTTTTTAAACTTTTTACTGTGTTTGTTCAGGTTCTCTGCTTCTTTTATGAGTGAATTTAGGGCTGTGATAACTTTATATTTGAAAGCCTGGGATATCAAAAAGAGCACCATCTTTAGGGTAAGAAGAGTAGCTTAGAATCTCTCCTCTACCACTGAGTAACCTAGTGACCTTGAGGGAGTCCCTGACTAGGCTGAGCCCTGTGGAATGGGGATTGTAAAGACAAGCCTCTTCTCTAGCTCTCAGGGCTGTAGAGCCCAACAAGGTGAAGGTGTGAAGCCTGGAGCCATGCAGATGTTTTACTGAAAGAGCATCACACAGCTTGGCGTCTTTGCCTCCCAAGTCCTCTTTTTCCCCTTCCTAGTGGACTTAAGAAATGTGTTTTGCTCCTGTACTATTTCCTCCAAAGCTCCCCACCAAAATCTGTGAAAAAGAATAGGAAAGTTTAGGGATTAAAAAAAATAACAGCATATTTTGTGCTGCTGGCCTACATCTGCCAAGGTTGCTCTGGGTCCAGCCATGAGCCAGCTACCCACAGTCCTGGGGCCAGTTCTCTTACATGATCCTCAATCCCAACTGAAAGTTCTCAGGGTGACTCAACAAAGCCCTATCATCAGATTATTATAGATGAGGTGACAAGGCCTGCAAAGGAGAAGTTACCAACCTGAGACTCCTAAGTTTGGGAGGAGGAAGTGGATGTCTTCATGACACATGCAGTCTTTCTCCAATCTACTGAACCAGAGCAGCACAGGAGAGAGCTCGGGCCAGAGACGGGGAGAGTCAGAGTAGACATAAGACAAAAAAATGAAAGTGGCTACTTATTTCCTTTTCCAGCACTACAAACACTTATACAAACATACTTACATATTATAAGCACAATGTAGAAGTCTAAAAATAGCTACACAAATCTCTCAGCTGCTCAGGACAATAATTATTTTTTTTAAATTAAAAAAACTTATTGGTGCATTATAATTAAGCATAGTAGTGGGATTCATTGTGATATATTCACACATGCACATAACATAATTTGGTCAATTCTATTCTTCAGTACTTCCCCTTTCTCTCCCTTCTTCCCTCTCCCAACCACCTCCTTCACTCTTCTGGTTTCTCTTCTATTTTCATGAGATCTCCTCCCCGCCCCCCCCCCCTTTTTTTCTTTTTTCTCTCTAGTTTCCATGTATGAGAGAAAACACAGAAGCCATGATTTTCTGAGTCTGGCTTATAAAACTCTCAAGTTCCACCCATTTTCCTGCAAATAATATAATTTCTTCTTTATGGCTGAATAAAACTGTGTATATATACCACATTTTTTTAATCCATTCATCTGTTGATGGATGTTTGGTTCCATAACTTGGCTATTGTGAATTGCATCAAGACAAAAATTCTAAAAGAAGTACCTAGAATCAGAAAAATCTAAGACATGTTTCTTATTAGATATCCCTGGTTCTACCTCTAACTCTTGGTTTTATTATTTATTTATTTTTAAGTATTAAAAAAAAATTACAGGAAAGAACAAGATGAAATTATAATAACCTCTATTTCCATTAGTTAAAATAACCATTGCTAATATCCAGGCATATGTGCTTCTAATCTTTTTTAAAAATTTGATGTGGTTTATTATTACATTTCTAAAATTATAAATATTATTTTGAAATAAGATATTAGCTTTGATTTTACTCGAACTTATTGAAGTAAGATTAGAGGAACTATTAAACTTCAAATAAATATTTCCTTACCTCAATAAATACTATTCCATAAAAGGGCTTCCTAAGCTTAAGTAAATATGGAAAATACGGATGTCAGAATCAAGATGTTTGAAAATTATATGTTTTAATTTTCAACATTTTAAATTTACTTGTTGCTTTGAAAGAAATAGGACCAGAGAACTATCACACATCTATCATTTCTCTCTCTTTCATCTCCAACATTTGTAAATTGTATTATTATTTTTACATAGTTTGGTTTTACAACATTACATTTTATTCTCTAACTACAATTTTCATTTGTTTATTGGCCAATTACTTTTGTGGATTGAAGGCTCATTATTGGTCTCTTAAAAATCATATCTTCTCAGTGATCAGAGTGTAGCTCAGTGGTAGAGTGCACACTCAGCAATGTGTAAGGGGCCCTGAGTTCAATCCCCAATGTGTAACACACACACACACACACACACACACACACAATTGTACCTTCTTTATTTCTGAATTTTCATTTTGATTGAAAATGAATTGACAGGTTTCTGTTGTTTTCTTCAGACAGGCTCCTGAGTAACACATTCCCATAATCCTTCCACAGTTCATCTTGGGATAACACTGAGTCATGCTATTTTTACCTCAAAACAACTGTTCCATTGCCTAACAGCATCAACTGATGCTGTGGAAAAGTCTGAGAAGACTTTTTGTAGGTTATTTGCTTTTTCTGTCCAGTGGCTTGAAATCATTTTATCTCTGAAATTCAGGAGTGTGACTATTATCTGCCTTTGTGTAAAGTTCTATATTAAGTTTTCACATAACACATGTTCTTTCCAACTATAGATAATTTTTAAAAAAATATCTTTAATTCAGATAAAGTGTAGTATTATATTTTTGAATACATTAACTCTTTCATGTTTTAGGCTATTTCAGGGATATGTCATCCTGTATCTTTTATATCTATGATATTTTTTTTCTTGCTGCTTTAATTTTTTCAATCTTCGTGTACCCTACTTGTCTCAAGATTTCATTCTACACCTGTAGTTTGATGATCAGTGGTACTTTCTTGGACCCTATTCTTCCACTTTGCTATTTCCTTAATGGTGTTGCTTTGGCTTTTCACTTTGTTTCACAGGTCTTCGGTTCTCCTTTTCATAACACTCTTTTTCCATCATTTTATTTTTGGCTCAATATTGACTTCATATCCTTATTAATATTTTTGTGTCAAAAAGCACTTGTGAGAAAAGTTCTTTAAGTTTTTTTATTAGTTTTATTTTTGAATGGTCATAAACTAAATCCTCCCCCAAATGAATCAACTATGGAAAAAAACAATTCCTTCCCGATTGCACTGAAACAAAAAGCCCAGAATCATGTCGAGTCCCCTGCATTTTCAGACTATAATTTCCTAACATTTCAGAAACCAAGACAGCAGAAGAGACTTACAGATAAGCAAGATAAACAGGAGCATCTGTATAGAAATCTGACATCATTTCATCAAGTTTCTCCTTATTAGGACTTGTAAGCTTTCTATCCTCCCTCTATTCCAATTCCTGGACCTCTTTAGACTTTGTGTGTGCTTTTCATGGAGTTAAACAACATTTCTAATTTTTACCTGCAGGCTTCCAGAGCACATGTACTCCACAGAGAAAGATGAGGAAACTGTTCTTTAACTTATTTCTTCTTTGTATGTTAACTAGAAATAAATACATTAAAGACCTTTAAATAAAAATTTAATTTGTTACATGCTAGGAACCTTCTCCACAGAGTAAGCAACTTACCACGTTCAATGATGCTTCCTTCTGCATCAGAAACTCAAAGAAAATCTAATTAGCTGAGAAGATTAGATACAAAGAAATAAATGCAGAGACAACTGTTTCTAAGGGAAACTCCAACATATTTATAGAGAGGATGCAAAGATTTAAGACTTACATGGTATTTAAAGTGCATTCAAGTAATAGCAAGATAATTGGTAATAAAATTAACCAGTTTCATTTATGGGAACTCAATTCATCACCATACACAATGTTTTTATAGTTTCCTCTCAGTGCTCTTGGGTTAGGAGGAGGCAATCCATTTTGGTTATATGGGCTGAATTTTGTAGTTTTCTCAAATGATATACAGTAATGGGCTATTTCAGCAAATATAAGCAAATTGTTTCATTTACTTTAGCATGCAAATTCAAGCTCCCTGCTGCTGTTTAAAATAGAGAAAAAGTTGCTGGGGTGGCATACAATGCTGGCTTTGTTTGATTCTCCTTAGGCTGAGAGCAGGTAAGAAGTTGCCAAATAATTTTTGTCATTTCATATGAAAAACAATACAATAGCATGCAAAATGTTTAATAGCATAGTGTTCTTTGTTCAAAGTACATGTTCACCAGAATGTCCTTCATAAATTTCTACCTCTGGAAATATTTAAGAAACTATAAAATCTAAATTTTGTTAACCTTGCTTAGGAGTCAATACTCTACACATAAGAAGGGAGAAACCAATCCAATTTTCCTTTGTTTGCTAAAATGGGAGAAATGTAAAAGCTAGAAAAGACTTAAGCTGTCACTAAGAATGTTTCATGGAAGCCCTGTCACAAGAATCATTATGGAAGTGTGTGCCCTTCCTGGATGTATCCTTGAAATATAAGATGCCTGGTTCTCATTTCTTGCCATTTTCTGTGTTTATGAAATTTTATATTTCCTTTCATTTTATGTTGTAGTTATGGGCATACACAATGCCTAAGAGATGTTTATCTTAAAAAGCCAGGAGTAGTGGGGAAATCAACCTAGAGGACAATAAGGTGTCAATAAGAGTAAGACAGAAATAGTTCTTTACCTCCACTTTCAACAACATATCAGATGTGTTGAGTACTGACTGAGGTACCCATTTAGCCAGGTGGTACGTATAATAACAGTGAGACTTGGGAGAAAAACAGCCCCTTTCAGAACATTATGAACAATGCTTAAGTTCCTTAGAATTGGGTTGGAGGATGAGGTTTACAGTAAATATCAGTGGTTGCTGCTGTGCTCCTTTATCCTCAGGTAGCCAGTTGTTTTCTGGGATTCTGTTGTTAGACCTGGAAAGCTATGAGCCCAGGCATAGTGGCTGCCCAATAACTATAACAGTATGAGACCGGGTCAGTAGGAGAAGGACTGGAACACCTGGCAGGGGCGAGGGGTGTGCTCCAACTCAAAGATTAAAGGTCTTTATCCTCTGACTTCCAAATTTCTCCCTGGTTGGGTTAGTGAGTTCTAGGCTTACCCACCCCCCCCACATGTTGGACACATCACACCTCACAGACATTACAAAACTAATGTGTCTGAAACAGGACCCTTGGTACTGTACTACCCCCTGCTTTGTGCACCTTCATGTTCTGCTCAGGTTACTCCACGGGTGACCTTTCCCTCCCCCTACTCCACACATCCAGTCCATGACCAAGTCCTGTTAATCTCTAACTTATAAATGCCTCTGGAATCTAATTCTCTCCCTTGTCCAGGGCACCAACTTCTCTCATTCAGACTAAAGCAAAAGTCTGAATTTACACTGTATCTCTTTCCCAAACCTAGTCCATTCTCCCCTTGATGGCAAAGGGAATCCTTCAAAAGACATATCAGATTATGTTGTTGCCATGATGAAAAACTTTGAATGCTTCTCAAGAAGGTTAAAATAAGGGGAAAGTGCTGGGGAAAGGACGGAAAAGTAGATACTAAATGCGATTTTCTCTATTTTGACATTTTCCCTAGGGCTTGGGAAGACTGAATATGAATTAGCATTGGGACAGAAGGTAGGAGCAAGGACTTTGGTAACAGGACTTTGGCCAAATTCCATTGTAACATTGTGTGTTGTGTGCATGTATGAATATGTAATGACAAATCTCATCAGTATGTACAACTCTAATGCACTAATAAAAAATGTGGGGAATAAAAGGTTGAAATAAAGTTCATGCTCCTTGTAATGGGCTACGAAGCTCTGTATGATCTGGTTCCAGACTCCCTCGTCAACCACAATCCCAGCCCTTCACCCTGGATTCACGATGCTCTCGCCACTACAGCATCTTTCAGTGCCTCAGTTTCTTCTTCTGAGCCTTTTCCCACGTGAGGGGCTCTTCCTTCTCTCTAGCAGTCTTCATCTCAACTTCTTATTTGTTTTCTTTGTTATATTTATGTACACTTCATTTTACTGGAACTTTTTATTAATTTGCTTGTTTACCTATTTCTTGTCTTGAATGCAATGATCATGAGAAAAGGGACTCTTCTTGGCGATGCCCTTATCAGCAGTGCGTAGAGGAGCCCAGTGGATGTTTGCTGAATGAAGGAACAAAAGAAGGGATACTGAGAAGCAGGCAAGACTGTGACATAAAGACATGATACAAGCTCTGCAAAGGCAAAAGTCTGAGCGAAGACAGCAGCATGTATAAAATTCTGAACCAAAAGCCCAAAACCCTGGGCTGGGAAGGCTGCCTTTGATATTTCTGAGAAGTGATTTTAGAATGGTAAATTTGTGAGACTTGATAATTAAGAGGTAATCTAGGGGGATTATATAAATGAGGAAGAATGAATATCAAAAGTGTTTAGGCAATTTTACAAATGATGGTATCATAAAAGGCCATCAAATGAAGCCTGGGTGACAAGAATCGTTATAGGAGAAGGCTGAGGGAGATCACCACCCCTTCCTGTTTTCTTGTCAGGTTTTAGGCTTGTTAATTCAATTAATTCACTCTGAACAAAAGAAGCCACCACATTTTTTTTAAGCCAATAACTGTTACTAAATGCTTTAGCCTCTCAACTCTGTCTTGTGGGCACCTTTTTTTATTGGTGTGAGAACAGAATTTCCAGAGGTAGCTGTGGGTTGCATTGGTGAGGGGAAGAACTGTGGAATTGAAAAGCAATGCTGTTACCATAGTCCTTGCTCCTACCTTCTGTCCCAATGCTAATTCATATTCAGTCTTCCCAAGCCCTAGGGAAAATGTCAAAATAGAGAAAATCGCATTTAGTATCTACTTTTCCGTCCTTTACCTTGTTAGATGGTCTGCACCCAGGCCCCAAGATGGGTTCCCAGAGCTCCTCCACGGATAGAGTCCCTTTAGAAAGAATAAAAGCTAATAAGTCATTAACACCTTAGCGTGAATTAGCTAATGACCCTACAGGGAAACCACTGACCTTTTTGAGGTGAAATATTTTGGCCAGAGGCCTTCCCTTCCCCCTCAAATTCCAGCCTGCTCCTTCTGGGTCCATGCTAGCTAATGAGCATGTGTGGTCAGAGAAGCTCAATAAGGATTGACTGATTTATTGATCTATGGGAGAAAAGCTGAGCTTAATCTTCCCTTGCAGCTGCTCCTTCCCTTGCACATCTCTGGAGAAGTGTTTGGCCTGGCCCAACTTCCCCAAGCATCATGCACCCCACAACTTTCTACCAGGTCTTAAAGGGAGTTTGGTGTAAAGGTAACCATGGCTAAGAAACACCTGGAGACTCTAAAGGGGAGGATCCAAATCTGTCGCCTGGCCAGGTAGGAATTTCTATATCACATGAAGGGAAGCTTCCTTGGCTGCTTTCTCTAGTTTTCTCTAGGAGGTTAAGGTCATTCCCCTGTGCCCTTGGCCAGCTTCTGTGTTGGAAGCTGTGAAGAAGCTGGGAGGGTCTGCAGATGCTGGCATGGGGGCACAGAATTGCACTCTGGACCCTCCTTGCACATTAGGCTGAGAGGGAAGAGAAACTGGTATAGGATGAGCACCCCAACAGATAGTGGAAAAAATGGGTCTATTTTTCCTGAACACAAAGAGAATTCAAGGGTACTTCAGAGCCAACTTTGAACACTGGCAGAACTGTCACACCAAAGATAGCTTTGATTTGTTTATATCTTACCAGAGGTTGATATTAAGACCAGTGAGTAGAAGGTGGAGAGAGGAAGATTAATTTCATATAAAGGAATTTTCCTTAGGACCAAAGTCATCTGAAAGTATGGTGGCCATACAGAGGGCATAGTGAGCTGTTCATCCCCAGGGGCATTCAGGAAGAAGCTGAGTGACTTGTTCAGGCACTTGCTTGATCATTTGAGAGAAATTAGACTGGACCACTGAGGAGCCCTTCAACACTAGGTGGAGGATTCCAAGAAACCAGGATGGTTGTAGCATTTGCCCATTTGGCTCAGAGCAGGATGGTAGAGTATCCTAGGAATGCTACTTGTATATAGGTGGCTGGGCACCAAGTCATTGACTGCATTTCTGCAGAAAGAGACTGTTGAGGAAATTCTCAGAAACAATCTTTTAGACCTGGAGCTAAAAGCGATCTCAGAGTTTCATTTCCAAATGTCTCTAAACTCCAAGCATGGAAAGACAGCATCTTAGTGAAAGGAGCTTGCCTTTACTTAATACCTACTCTGTTTTATACCTGAACTGCCTCATATTTTAGCCACATGTGGCTATTGAGCATTTGGCACATACCTAGTCTCCATTGAAAGGTGCTGTAGGTATAAAATACAGAAGGTTTCAAAAATTTTAGTATGATAGGAGAAACTTAGAGTATCTTGTTTTTATTTTTCATATTGATGTCATGTTGAAATGATAATATTTTGATGTATCAGGTTACATAAAATAAGATTAATTTAACCTGTTTCTTATTTAAAAAACAGCAACTATAAAATTTAAAATAATATGTGGTTCACTTTATGCATCTGTAGGAAAAGTATTTCTGCTTATTTTCTTATTTAATCCTCACATCAGTGACAGGGAGGTGCTATTAGCGCCCCATTTTGTTCACGCAGACACCAGAATTTAGGCAGGTTGGATAGCTTCCCAACATGCAGCTAGTAAATTGCTGACTTGGGATTTGAACTCAGGCCCCAATGACTCTGCCCACATTCTCCCATGACATTATGCTGCTATATTGACATCCTCCTCAGGGAATTGCTGCTAAATTGTAAAATGCTGAAGGAAGGAGCATGAGAAGTGGTTGTGGAAATGCTGACAACAGCTAAATTACATAATTAAAAATGCAGAAGCCTTTTGAAGTACAGCCGGACAGTGAATCTGGCTCCAAGTTAGATATAAAATCAGTACCCTCAGATAAGGAGACCTACAATCCTGGAACCTCAGAAGTGCATACATACACGAAATTTTAGAGTATTGAAGATGGAGGGGCATTCCCTGACGGAGCTTGTGTGACCTGAGTTTGAAGCCTGGGTTTTTGTTCAGGTGGGGACCCTGCGACCTGTGAAAAGCCACAGTGGGCACACTTTCTGTTAGGCCATGGGCGGGGAGAGGAAGAGAGATTAGAGTGTGTCTTGGGAGAATGTAGTAGCCCCCTTGTTTCTGGCTCAACAGAACTTCCTGCCATAACTGACTATCCTGTATGTGGATGTCCACTTGACTGGTTAAACCATTTTCATTTTTATAGTTAGCAATATGGGGAAGGTTTGGCCCTGTTTGGAAAGGGTTCTTTACATGTTCCCATCCCCACATAAAATGCTCTCTCTCTATGTGCTGCCACAGTGCCTCCCTGTACGACAGTTACAGTGCTTCCTCTGGCTGTGTTGGATCATGGATGCTGCAAGCCAGGGTTGTGGGGAATGACGGCTGCATGTGGGGCTGTGCCTCCAGAAGGTTTCTCTCGGGATCAGCTGTTCCCACCCTCACAGTTAGAAAAACAGAAGGCAGGTGTAGGCTGTGGGAGGCAAGAAAATTAATGGCAGATATGCCTTTTGCAGTTCTGAGTTAAATAAGTAAACTCCCCCTACCCCAAATAATATTCAGTTGAGAAGATTCATGAGAAGCAAGGCAAATGGCCTATACAAAGGTTTGGGGAGGGAAAGAAGCCATGGTAATGATTTTACCAGCCCAAAGGGAAGGGAAACCAGAGTCAGAAGGAAGTGATTGACTTATAATTACACTGACTGGGGACCCTGGGGCTTGTGACTGCAGAAAATTACTTGAATTTTCCATAGCCCTAGAGCAGCACAAAATCCCCAAAGCCCAAGGCTCCAAAGCAAGTTGGCTACAGTCACTTCTGGGTCACTCAGGAGGTGAGGCATATGGAAGAGGCAGGAAATGCTGACCAGCTCAGAAGGATCTGGGTGAAGCTGCAGATGGAGCTGTTTTAGGGCCCACACAACACAGGACCATAGAAGAGGATGCAGGGAGGCAGAAAACAAGAGTCATAATATGAGGGTCCCATCCTCTTGCCTTTCAGGGGCCCAGAATAGCGTGGCAGAGCCGAGGAGATAGGAAAGACAAATGAATGACCCTCAGCTCTGACCCACCATCCGTTCAGCTTTGCATTCTGAGTCTGGACGAGACCTCCATAATTCCCTAAGGAAATGCCAGCTGTTCTCCTCAATGGTGACTTTAGATGGCTGGGGCTGCCCCTGCATCAGTTCCAAACAGACCTGCCTGCTGGACGTGTAGCCAACCCTTTTGGAGTCTGCCATTATTTCTAGTCAGTTTCTACCAGTAGTATTGTTAGTGGTAAGGACCATGATCAATCAGGGGTCAGAGTGGGGTGGGGCAGGTCAAGAGAGGCCTCTTTGGGCCAAAGGTAGCTGTGTGAAATTTTTACACTGGAGCCTGCTATAATCTGTGACTATTTCAAGGGAATAAGGAAAGAAAGGCTAATGTACCTCTGAAGATAATCTCCACCCCCATTAGCCCCAGCAATCCCACCAAATTTTTGCCAACTTCTTAAGGAGGGGAATTAATAAATTTGAAGTTTCTGCTTATTTTCCTAGTCTTCATATAAGTTGTAAATGTCTGGCAGCTATGAAGTGATGGGTTTTCAATTATGTTTCTCCAAGTGCCGTTTGTTCTATTTCCTCTAATCTATGTCCCCAATTGTAAAAAAGACACTTAGTGAATTAATGCTTTGCTGATGCTTCTGCATCATTCAGATGCTTCCCTCCATGGAATCGCCAGTGAAACAATCACTGAGTTGTGTCAATTATACCAAAAAAAAAAAAAAGTATGTCTCCCTGTTATGGTTTGGACAAGAGTCCCTCAAAAGCTCATATGTTAAAGGCTTGGTCCCCAGGTGGCACTGTTGGGAGGTGGTGGAACCTTTAGGAGGTGGGAGGCCCTTATGTTTTTGGAGGCATGCCCTCAAGGGGGATTGTGGAACTTCAGCCTTTTTCTCTTTGGCTTCCTGGCCATGAGGCAAGCAGTTTGTTCTGCTGTGTGTTCCCTGCTGTTGCCATTCCAGCATGACCTCCAGAGGCAGAAAGCAATAGTCCTCCAAAACTGTGAGCAAAAATAAAACCTTTTCTCTCTGTAAGCTAATTATCTTGGGTATTTCATTACATGGATGTGAAGCTGACTAATAACCCCCTTTTCTAATGGGGGAGTGGTAACATTATTTTAGTCTTCATAAGTTGTAAGCCTTTTAGAGTTCTGGAAAAAGGCTGAGCTAAGCTCGTCATTTGACAGCAATACCAGTAAAAGCACTGCAATGATAGTGAGGATTTCAAAGCTCAGTTTGAGATGTCAAACGGCATTCAGAATTAAAAAGGGCTTAAAAACAAAACTAGCTCAGCATCTCCCCCCTACCCTGCCTCTTCTTCAGAAGAGCACAAAGAGCAAAACCCCCACAGATCCAGCTCTGTCACACAGTGTTAGCAAGTAAAGTGCAGAACAGGTCACAGTATTTCTAATTCAGATTAATGACCCCATTCAGCCCTGTCTCCTTAGCAGGAAATTAGAAAGTGTAGGAAGGAGCAAATAGTGATTCATAATGTATGACTCAGGGTATTGGCAGTTGTGCTCGTTAAAAGCTAAGATATTGTTTTGATATAAAATAATTGAGACTGACTTATTTATGGTATAAAGTGTTCTCTGTTATGGGAGTTCCCTTTTATAAAGCCAATGGGTTACATACCCATAGGTTTGAAGGACAGGTGAACTGACCTTTGCCGTTTTATAGCTCTGTCACAAACAGTAATTTGGGGCACTATGCTGGTGGGGGGTTGTGCCTGCCTGGGACTGTGCTGTGGGTTCTGTACCTCTCCTTCTGCCCCCCATTGGATATCACTCCATCTGCCCACTTTAATTCTTTTGATTTTCTTTGGATCATTTGTCACATTATGTATTTATGAATTTTTGTTTGCTGGCCCTCCTAGATAGCAGGTTCTGTGAGGGCATCCATTATGTCTTATTGGGTTATTGCTTGATATGAGAACTTGAAAGATGATTTACACATAGTAGGCATTCAAGCAATGCCTGTTGAATCAAAGAATCAAACTGGATCAGAGAGGCTGTGCTGATCTGAGAAAACTTGTTCTAAAGCAGTGGTTCTTAAATCGTGGTCCCTGGACTGGCATCTCTTGAGAAATTGCTAGGAATGCAAAGCCTTGGTCTTCACACTAGACCCGCTCAGTCAGAAACTGGGAGGCAGCTGTGGGCATTTCACAAGCCTCTGGGTGATGCTGATGCTGCTAAAGCTTGAGAATCTCTGCCCATAGTCATCGTCCTAGTGCCATGTTACCTTTAGCACCTACTTTTGTTGATCAAGACAAAAAAAAAATCTTGTGGCACTCATGTTTGACATTCACATGAATCTTATGCTATTCCCTGACAGCTCCAGGGTCACTGAGTCAGGGAGCTGGCTTGTCCTATGGTCCTCAAACATCCAGGAAGAACTCAATGTATTGTTGGCTGGTTGAATTTACAAAATCCTGTGTATTCCATTTTCTTTTCTTTTTTTGGCTCTAAGTGACACATAAAGGGGAAAAAAAGGTTACATTCTTCTACTTGGAGCTAGCCCAAGAATATATTTAAGTAGAACAGAAAAGGTATCAATTAAGAAAATACTTGTAGGTTGGTTGATTTCAACTTAAGCAAGGAGTAAAGTATTTAAGAGTGTGGACTTAGGAGTCAGATTTGGGTTGGATCAGCCCTTAACTGGGGGCAATATGCCTGCCTCAGGGATTAATAATGGTGGTGCACTGTAAGTACTCAAATTAACTCTTGATAATATTTAGTGTTTTATAACATATGATATGTAACATTTATTGTGTGGACGTATGTGTGTGCATGAGTGTAATTATGAACAAAGAGATAAGACAGAATAAGGTACATATTAGGACAGTGGTTCTCACAAAGTGGTCCTCAGATCAGCAGCCTCAGCATCACTGAGGAATTGTTGGAAATGCAGATGATTCCTGGCCCCCAGATCTAAGCAAAACAGAACTATAATGGTGAAGCCAGCAATCTATGCTTTAATACGTTTTCTAGGTGATTCTGATGCATGCTTAAGTTTTGGCATGCACCACACATGCCTTATATATTACTTATTTGGGGGAAATAATGTATAAACAGATGAGAGGACTGTGGTACTAACAACTAGAAAATTCCTGCTGAGGGACAGGTCAGTAGGTTCCTAGTTTGAATTTGGGGAACAGACCTGATTCCTGGTTTCTGTATAAACCCATTAAGTAGACTTGCTTTCTGACAAGTCTTTGACAAATGAGGTCCCTGGTAGCAGCCCCCTCTCCTTCCACTCTTTCCTTGCCCTGCAGCAATTAAGCAGCTAAGCCGGAAACCGGCCCTGAAATTCGTTTAACCCTTTGTCAGCTGAAGCACAGGGGCGATTTGTCTTGCTGCAGAGATTCTATTTTCAACCTCCTCCCCTCCCACCACACCACAAAGGAAAACTGCCTCCTAAAACATTGCCTTGTGTAGCTCCTGTGTCTGAGTGATGGAAACAGCTAGGTCAGAGGTCAACAGAGGTGAAGTATCATTGCAAACTAAATGTAGCTTCTGGATCTCCTTGTGCTTCTCCTTGGTGTTATGAAGACAAATAGCATTAAAAAAATTTCCAATGTAGCAGCTCTCATTTTCTCCTTTCTCATCCCCCTTCAAACATTTCTTAATGAACTACAACTCCATCATCTGTGAGCCAGATGGTTTTAAAGCCAGGCATATCCTAGTGATCAGCACTGAGTGGATGGAGCCAGCTTTCTGAGAGCTTTGGTGGGCTATGTCTGGTGGGCTTTTTCTACAGTCTAAGTCTTCACTGTTACTATTTATGAAAGTATCAAACTAATCTGTGGTAATGTGGAGCCAGACCTTTGGTCACAGACTACCTGAGAGTCTGGGCTAATACTTGTTTATTGAAAAGTGTGGTGTCTTTTCCTTTGGCTTTTACAACTTTTTTTTTTAATTGCTCACATGTGCTTTATGGATTTTCTCTGTGAATTTTGCATTCTAGGCCAGCCTCTCTCACTATCTACTTAGGAATTTCCAGGGAACCCAAGGTAATTTGAATGTGAGTTTAAGCAAAAAGTAATGGGGTCAATAATATTATTTAGCTACATTTGTTAGAACCCAGTAACTTTTTATTAAAGAAGAGAGATCCTGTCTTTCCATTGGTTAGCTTCTAAGGTTGAGAAGTTTTGAATTTAGAAAACAGAATAGGCACTAGCTAACAGTGTCCTAGTGACTACCTTTTTAATGATGAGAATCTCTGTATCCAGCCCAACTCAGTGTTAGGAGGTCATCATGGTATATAACGTAATACTTTACTCTGTACCTTGGTTGATTCATGATCATTCACAAATGTGGGTTTTGGTTACCTAAAGCACAAAAATTGGAGTGGAGATATAGGATATCATATCACAGTAAAAAGAATTTAATCAAATTTGAGTTTCTGTTCTATTAGTACAGATGATGGAAGAAAGAACTGGGCTCCTGCTTCTAAGTGAACATTTGTGTATAAAGCAGGGCCAGAATCCACTGCTGTCCCAGTAAGGGCTCCATGGGTGTGACTCTTCCTTTCTTTTCCCTGTCAGGTGAATGATGTTGTATAGGAAAGGTTTGTAGAATTATGTACAAAAGAGTTTGAAGATTTGAACCCATTTGTGCAACAAGTATTGCTTCTAGATAGATCAAGCACTATGTCTTATACAGAATTCCTACTCTTTCCAAATACCTATGTGCACACTATTATGGTAAATCTGACCCATATATATCTATAATTGTTATAAAATTAATTGTAGGTTTTCGGGGGTGGATTTTTTCTATCTCTTCACAACTTGGCTGTTGTAAAGGTAAAGTGGAAGTTGTTAGGGTCAGAATGGAGTTCCTCATGTCAGTAAGCAAGCAGGGAGGTTATGAAGGAGGGGTTCCTGGGGGTGACTGCTTGATAGTGACTATTATAAAAGACTGCCTGAAGCACAAGCTCACTGACAGGAAGACAGGTTACCACAACCTTATACAAAATAAACTTCTACAAGGACATCTGCCAGCAAGTGTTTAGTCAACCTTAGACTGACACCACTCTTACTATTGATCATTGTTGCCAAGGATTAATATTTCAAAATATCTGTTGTAGTCCTCCTCATTTTTGTTTAAAAACTTCCCTTTGCCTCAACTTTCTTAAAAATTTACTATGGCATGAATATTCCCATTGCAGTACTCTGCTAGTCCCACATAAATATCATTCTTCTTGGGGCTGGGGTTGTGGCTCAGTGGTGGAGCACTAGCCTGTCACATGAGAGGCACTGGGTTTGATCCTCAGCACTACATAAAAAGAAATAAATAAAATAAAGATATTAAAAAAATATCATTCTTCTTGGGCAAATCTCTCTGATTTGGTTTATTGAGGTTAATAACGTGACATCTAAGAATTTTCTTGAGTAGAAATGTGCCTTAGTTAGCTTTCTGCCACTGTTGACAAATACCTGAAATAATCAATTTAAAAGGAGAAATTTTGACTCACAGTTTCAGAGGTTTCAGTCCATTGTTGCTTGGCCTAGTTGCTTTGGGTCTATGGCTGCACAGGACATCATGATAGAAGCGTGTAGCAGAGGAGGCCTGTTCACCTCATGGCAACCAGGAAGCAAAGAGAGAGACAGGAAAGTGCTAGGGTCCTAATCTCCTCTTCAAGGATACACCCTCAATAACATAACTTCCTTTCATTAGGCCCCATCTCCTAAAGGTTCCACCACCTCCCAATAATACCATAGACCGATCAAACCTTCAACACATGGGACCTTGGGGAACATTCAAAATCCATCCAAACTACAGCAAAACACTTTCCTCCTATTGCAAAACCATGGTAACTGATATTCTCTGACATATTGGATTAATATCTTTCAGGAAGGGACCTGGGACTCTGCTTTTTCAACAAATATCTGGGTGTCTATTTTTCTGTGCATTAAAGTTAGAGAACCATTGGCATAGAGCGATTGGATAATATCTTCACGCAATCAGGACTTAGCTCCAGAAAGTGGAAGCTTTGGTTTTTTTCAAATTTCATCAAAGATAGAATATCTTTCCTTTTTATTTATATATTTATTTAAATATTTTTTTAGTTGTAGATGGACACAATATCTTTATTTTATTTATTTTTATGTGGTGCTGAGGATTGAACCCAGTGCCTCACACATGCGAGGCAAGTGCTCTACCACTGAGCCACAATCCCAGCCCATTATCTTTCCTTTTTAAATCAATGGATACTGTCCAGAAACTTCTTAGAATATCTATCAAGGATGCCAGAGACAATTTTAAAGCACTGTAGTCCTCCTGGAACTCTAAAACAAAGTGATTTTGGATTGTCTTTAGTTGTGTCTCAGTTCACTTGTGTGCACTTGTGTCTCAGTTAGTTGTGTCTCAGTTCACTTGCCTTCACTTGTGTGCACTGAAATACCATGTAAATGAAATTATGATGGGTGGGGAAGCTGGAAGATAGATCTGAAGTCATTAGCAACCGTCATCACAAGCTGATTTCTGATTTATAATTGTTAGAATTAGGAGAACTTTACCATCATCTGTGTTGCTATTGCAAAATTCAAGGGCAGCAAGTATCTGTTCCATATTCTGACACTAGCTTGAATGGCAGCTAGACATTTTTAATCAATTCTAGTGATCCTTCCCCTGATCTAGGGTAACTATACCTCATAATCCTGTACTCCAGGAAGCTGTGATCAGATAAGATGATTGGAAAACAAAATCTATTTGCTATGTCTTGGGTGGTGAAAAGCATGGGCTTTGTAGTCAGACAGCTTAAGAGGTTCAAATCCAAGTTTTGCCACTTACAAGTTGTGGGACATAAAGCAGCATATTCAAGATACTTAGAGATTCTTGCAGGCTCATTGTCCTTGTGTGCAAAAAATGGGATAAACATCCTGTCTTACAGAATTGTGAGAGTGACAAAAAGAGGGAATTGTTTAGCATTCTTAGCACATAGAAATTACTCGAAATATTCAATGTTAAAGGTCTTTTTAATTTTTTTTTATTAAATATAGCTAGGAAGGATGTGATGATGAGCACAAGGACACCTTTTGTGATGAGGAGAAAAGAACCAGCTTTGAAGGGCCATGTGAGTTGTATTATGGAAGCATTGAGGATCTCCCAGTAGAGTTCATCCTTGTTGAAGACCCTTCTATGGGATTATGGCTTTTGTAGTCCACATTCATGAAGGACTTAATAAATGCGAGAAATGGCTCTGAGAACTTTATAAGGATTAGTTCATTTAACCCTTACAAGAACCCTAGGAGGCAAGTGTTATCCCCAAATTACAGATGAGGCATCTGAAAGAAGTAACTCAGAAGGATGGAGTAAGGATGGCAATTATGCTGTTCAAAATAATGTTCCAGCCTAGTAGCAGCAGCAGCATTGGGAATTTAGGAAAATGCAAAATTTCAGGCTTTTCTCTGACCTGCTGGATAAGAAACTGTGCATGGGGCCCAGAATTCTATATTTTTCACATGGATCATTTTCCAAATGGTTCTGGGAACCTTTAAACTTTTAGAACCAGAAGCCAGAAGGCAAAGGAGATTGGCAGGAAAAAATGTGTAGGGAGTTAGACTGTGACCAAATGGAGAGGGGATCTAAAGAGATCAGGAAGGCGCATCTCACTAGGGAAGTATGACTGCCTTTCAGATAATTTCTTCGATGCCTTTTTGTTTTCTTCTACTTCAGTCGGGAATTCTGAACATATCTTATCCTGTAAATGAGGGGAGTTGATTGATTATGCTGGTTTTGTTTTTTTTTTTTAAACTTTGAGTAACATATCCTGGTAGAATAAACAAGAAGTCTCTTCTTGCCCTGAACTGTCTGGGACCTAGTGTAAAAGGCACTCCAGGCTCCTTTCAATCCAAGCTCTCCTTAGTTTATACTGCAAATGTGAGCAGAATGCCTGCATTTCCGCTCTTGCAGGTTCTTTGTCTTCTCAGTTTCTTCAATTCATCAACTTCTCACCATCTAGGAAGGGGTTGAATTCTATAGAAATTTTAAAGTACATTTTTAGAGGTCTGTAGCCTATAATAAAAATACAGTTCATGTCTGAATGTGTACACAGCCCAGGGCTAAGGACTACTTAGTCTGCTTTACTGACTCTTTGTAATCATCTCATGCCAAGGCCCTGTTGCCAGGATCTCCAATGCAAATGAGGGCACTTACTAGCCCTTAACACACTTTCCAATCCTCCCCTTCCAAAGTGATCTAACCTGCCCAGTGGGTGAGCTGCAGGGCCAAAACTAGGTCTATCTGACTGTACAGCACACTCTCTAGGTCACATACTTTGTGTGACAGAGGAGGAAAGAGTGAGGGAAATCTGAGGTCACTGACATCACTACAGTGGAGAAACCAGAACCTGCTCCTCAAGGTTTCTGGAAAGAAATGGAAAGTTAGGATTTAGAGATTCTCCTTAGTGAATTCATCATGTTTTGACCTCAGTTCACTGACAAGGATCAGGAACTGGAAGGTTCTGGAGCTGATATTTATTATCTGGATTCCATCTGATTCCTGCAGTTTTACTTTCCAGAAAGGTAAATAAATGCTTTCCTTTTAAGATGATGGATTGTTCCAGGTGCTTTGGGAGGAGACTTAGAGCACTCACAGAGGCAGGGCAGGAGTTAACTGCAAGGACACTTGCCATCTGACTTACAAGGCAGATGGCAAGTGTCCCTGTGGGGTGTTCTGAGGGCTGTTCACCTCATGAGCCCTACATGAAGCTTAGGGGTGAGGTAGAAACCTTCCCAAAAGACCACTAGGGTTTTCCTAGTAACCTAAGCTATCGCTTGCATTTGAAGGAAGGAGTGAAAGAGGAAAGCAATTATTTCTATTCCTAGAAACTGTGAGATGCCTGTGTCTGCCACCTTCCTGCCATCTCTATAACAGAATTATTCTGTTAGTGAAAACATATGCTAGTAATACATCAATACCCAGTCAGAACAAGTTGCAAAAGGTGTCCTCCGGTCTGCCTATGAGATTTGCCTTGAGCAATGTACCACATCTGTGGGAGGGAAGATAGCCCCACTTAGGGAAGGGTGTGACCCTTACCAGAAGAGGGAGGGGTCAAACACCTAATGTGGTAGAACTCTCCCAGCTCCCAAGGATCCAGGCAGTGCATCTCAATCTTCAGAGAATGTAAGACTCACCTGAGGCCTTTGTTAAAAAGCAGATCTTCAGGTCCTGCTCACCCATAATTCTAATTTAATAGGTCTGAGGTGGTACCTAAAAATCAGCATTTAAAAAATTACCCCAGTAGTCCATTTGTGAAATATTGGTTTGGTGGTGGTGTTGGGTTGTTAGATAATGTCACATCTAGCCTTCAAATGGCAGAGGAGGTGGGGTAGGGGATCACTAACTTATGACAGACAGAGAGGTACAAGGACACAGGAGGTAGAGACAGAGCTCTGTATCTTCACATTCTCCTTCTCCTCTTCCATTCTGTTGCCACCTCCTTCTCTTTCAAAAGAAATTTCTTTAAAGGATCTCTTATGAGGAAACTTTATTATATATAATCAACTAAAAATAATGCTAAAGAGGCTCCAAGAGGACCCTCTTTTCCCTTCATCCTTTGAGGAAGCTCCTAATGCAGACCAGATCCCTCACTTATAGACCTGGTTCTGAAGCACATCACCCAGCAAGGGTGGCCAGGGAGGTCATAGCTGACCTACCATGGAGGAGGGAGCTTCTGGTGGCTGGGGAAGGAGACTGTGGGGTGGTATGTCTTCACAGGCACCTGGCCTGGGTGAGAATGGGAGGCCTTACAGCCCAGGTTAAACTTTATGACTGACAGTGGGCCAACCCCAAGAGACTGACGTCTTGCTAGGTAACCACATGTTGGAGAAAATTTGGTTTCTGCGTCATTTCATTTTAATCTTTAATTTTTTTGTCTGATTAAAATATGAGTGTATAATTATTTATTTATGAAAAGAACTAGAATATAGTGTTATGAACAAAGTCTTTAGAGATAAGAGACTGAGTTTGAATTCAGAACTCATGAGCTGTGTGACTTTGGGCAAGTCACTTACCATTTCCTCTTCTGTAAAATGGAGAAAAATAATTATTTCTACCCTGAGTTGTTGTCAGGAGGATTTAGTGAGACAGTTTGTTTATTGTTCTTAGCAAAGTGCCTGACATGTAGTAAACTCTTAGATTTTAACTATTATTATCATTGCTATTATAATCTCACCAACCTAAATCTATTAATGCTTTAGTATATCCCTTTCAATTTTTTAATCATGTATTTATTTTTTAAAATAGGTAGGGTCATATTAGATATAGGTGATTTTGTGTCCTTCTGTTAATATTCTATTCTAGTGCTGAGTTTATAATGGGTTAGAGATAAGAGGATTGGGTTAACAGACTAGGTTGTTCTGGGTTAGAATTTAGCTTTACCATTTATATACCCAACTATGTGACACTGGGAAAGCTACTTAACCCTTTTGAACCTCAGTTTCTCAACTGAATTGGAGTGATACCTTACAATGCTATTAAGAGAACTAATGAAATGAAAAGTTAAAAATCTAGGCTGGGTCTGGCAAATAGTAAGTATCGAACTAAATGATAGTTGGTTCCTTTGTCATTGGGATAAAAAATAGGGAAAATTTTCTGAGCTTCCAGAGAACATATTTCTGCTGCATGTCTGGAAAATATCTTGAATTTCCCCTGGGAAGATTGATGCCATGATAGAGCATGTGTTTTATGTGTGATGGACAAGTTTGTTAAATATTCTTTTCTGTCATGCCCTAACCCTCACCTAGGCTGCCTCTGAATAAGTTTAGAGATCACAGGACTGATGGGTCACAAAGGTTCTCTGAGCTTTTTCTCATACATTCTTTTGGTTTCTGAAAGCAAGAGGAAGGTGCCTGAGCCAGAGTCACAGAGTAAATACCGTTCTCCAGGATCTGGAGCTGAGACAGTGACCTACCCACCAGCTGGGTTGCTTTTGGCTGAAGATTTCTTGGAGCCTGTCCTGTGAAAAGCTGATGGTTAACACCTACAGCACACTTAGAAGCATCTAAATATTATACTAGTTATCAGAATCAATTAAGATTGCTAAAACAAAGAGCCACCTCATACTGGCTCTAGAGCTGGGAGGTATAAGAACAGGGTGTCCTCACTGTCAGGTTCTGGTGAGGGCCTTCTGGGTTATAGATGGCAAAGATTTTCTTGTGTCCTCTTGTGGCAGAAGTAACTTGGGGTTCTCTGGGATCTTTTTATAAGGGTACTAAGCCTACTCATGAGGGTCCCACTATGACCTAATGATCTCCAAAAAGCTCTGCCTCTTACACCATCCCACTGGGCTTGGGTCTCAGGGTATGAATTGGGTCTCAGGGCATGAATTCTAGGGGACATAAGCATTTAGTCCATATACTAATCCTGTGTCTGTGTTTGAGTTTTTAATTATTTAATAAGCAATATTAATTCCATATGCCTCATTTTATACTATTAGTTCTCAACTATTCTTTTGGATGTTTAAATAAATTTTTGAGACAGATAATTCCCTACAGGAAAAAAATTATCTATAATATAAAAGTATTCCTAAGAAAATTCTCATTAAAAAACAGTTCAGTAGAAGAATGGGCCAAGACTAAATGGGCAATTCACAGAAAAATCAATCAAAATTGTCATTGCAAGGAAAGAATGTTCAAGTTTACTAACTGTGAAGGAAATGCTGATGAATGTAACAGTGAAAACCCATTTGTATCCATTATAAAGATACTATAAAGAGTTCTGTGCAACTTTAAAAATTTACAAAGAATGAGAATATTCAGTGCTAATTGACATGTGGGGAGAGTTAAGCAATCTTGATGATTGCTCTGAAAATGTGAATCATAATACTTTTGGAAAAAATCAATCCAGTAATATCAAAATTTAAAACATACATATCCTTTGCTTTAGCCATTTCTTAACTGGGAATAAAATCACTAATAGCTAAGGATATTTGTGCAAAATGTTTGTTTCCATATTGTTTGTAAAAGTACAACAAAACAAGCAGACAAAAACATCAAAAAACAAAAATGTGCAATTAATCTATTGTTAGGAAATAGTTAAATTAATTTGGGCATGTCTGTACCATGGATCATAATGTAGCTATATTAAAAAGTGAAGTTGTTCTATACTAGTTTAGCAGGAGGGATTTCCACAAATAATCCTTCAGTGATAAAAGTAAGATGTAGAAAAATATCTATTGTAAAATAATTTCATATTTATAAACCAAAAAAACAACTGCTCTGTATAGACTTACATATATGTCAAAATAAATTTGTATGAGCATAAAATTATAGAATGGTATAAAACTGGATGCCAATAGCGGTTACTTAGTGGTAGAGGAAGAGAGAGATGATAAGGATGGAAAATACGCATAGCATAATACTAAAGTAAAGTGTAGAATATAGAATTGTAACTACTATTATGAGTATTTAAAAATTAAATATTTATAGGGACAATGGCTAGATGTGGCTCATGTGGATAAATCAAAATATTGATTGGATTTCAGATTGTGATGTGCTAGTTTTCTTCTTGAGTTAGTGTTGTTTCAGTGTAGTGTCTTGGAACTCCTATTATTATTTTGAACGAGCTCCTTCATATTTGGTTATGGTAAGAAAACTGAATTAGGTAAGTTTAACTAACATTTATAATCAAAAGCCTGGTGCCCAGAACATCCGGATCCATTGGTTTCAAATTCTCCTCCCTTGGAGGCCCAGTTGTTCCATGAATGAACTCCCATGGAACCACCAAGTGGAAGAGGGGCTGAACCCTCATCTCTGTGTCTGACCCCTACACTTCACAGCCTCCAACTCATAGCTGTAAATAGAACAGTTCACCTTTATCTATTTTACATATGTAATTTGATTTGAAGAAAAGTCCTGATACTTAAAATATGTGAATACCATTATTTTAGAGAATGATGCTTGGACAGGGTCCATTCCAGTACAACACTCCATACATTACAGTTATAATTACATTTTGAGGGAGGTACAGTAAATAGCCAGAGTAGGAAATATGATTTAAATGCTTCTAAAAGGCCCCAATTCCTATTATCTTGTTACAAGTACTGGAAATTTCTCCATTATGGACCTGTTATCTAGGCTGAGCCATTTTAATCAACATAGCCATTTTAACACAGTGCACTTTTTACATACCTATAGTTGTGTTTGCCCAGCTTGCCTCTGGTAATAGATCCCTAGTCCTAGTGGGGAGCCTATCCCAAGTGTTTTAGGGTACATATAACCTAAGCCTAGTTAAAGTACATAATCCACCTGGGCTTAGAAAACGGTTCAGGATGATGTGTGACTAAAGTAGGCCAATCAGAGCCCATCCTGATTAGTGTTTTTTTCCCCATGTTTTATTGGTGCATTATGGTTATACATATGGTGGGATTTGTTGTTACATATTTGTATATACATACAATATAACAATGTAATGTGGCCAATATCATTCCTCAGTATTTCCCCTTTCCTTCTCCTTCCTCTCCCAGTCTCTTTCCTATACTTTACTGATTTCCCTTGATTTTCATGAAATTTCCCTCATCTTTCTTTTCCTTTTTCCTAACTTTTGCATGTGAGAGAAAACATGTGACCCTTGACCTTCCAAGTTTGACTTATTTCACCTAGCACAATGTTTTCAAATTCCATCTATTTTCCTGCAAATGACATAATTTAGTTTTTCTTTATGGCTGAATAAAACTGCATTTTGTGTGTGTGTGTGTGTGTGTGTGTGTGTGTGTGTATCACATTTTCTTTATCCATTCTTCTGCTGATGGACACCTAGGCTGGTTCCATAGTATGCTGTTACAAATTGTGCTGCTATAAACATGGGTATGCATGTATCACTGTAATATGATGACTTTAAATCTTTAGGATAAATACTGGGGAGTGGTATAGCTGAGTCATATAGTGGTTCCATTCCTAGTCTTTTGAGGAACCTCAATGCTGATTTCCATAGTGATTTTACTAATTTATAATCCCACCAATAGTTCTGGGATTTTTGTTGAAATTGAGAAAATGGATGCTCTCTTCTCCCTGGGACCAGTAGCTATAAGGATGGGTAAATGTAGAGCTGCTAGTGGTCCTCTTTGCCATCACAGAGGGAGACTATTCCTTGAAATGGAGCCAAGACTGAAAAGCAACCTGAGAAATGGAGAGAGATTTCTGAAGATGTTGTCTAAACTCCTGGATCAATTTATCCCTGAAGTCAGTTTGCTCCTTGATCCCTTTCATCTATGTAGATTCATTTGATATTTGAGTTGAATTTCTGTGTCTTACCTGATCTCTGCATAATTCTTGCTGGTAGACATTCTGAGCTGAATTGTTTGGGAAAGAGGATAAAAGGGCCCTTCAGAGACAGGCAAACCACTGAGAAGGGCTGCAGAATTATGGACACAGATTGAAGACACTGGACACCTGGTGGGGACAGAAGGGATAAGAACACGAAAGAAAAGAATGGTGAGATGAAAACCATTTCCTCATTGTTGCCCCAAGATGCCAATACCTATCCTTTGAATTCCTCACCACTGTGGATCTAAAGCCTAGGAGCTATTTTTTCTTCATTTCCATGTTTACCATTGAAGACCCTCTAACAAAGTATTATCAGAAAATCCTTGTAGAAGTCAGCATCTGTACATAGCAGCTAGGTTGGAGAGTGGAGTGAGTGTGTTCTCTGGGTTGATCTACGGAGTTGGAGGGTAGGCTGGCGAGAGTGCCCTGTCTGTACTACCTGGGGCAGGACTGATAGTAGGACAATGATGGAGCTTAGAGATTACAAACAGGAAAACAGCAATAATATTCCTGAATCTATGAGCAACAACCCCCAGGGAAAGGAGAAGACCCAAGGAAGCAATGTCACAGTCAGAAAGCTCCACATCCTGATTCCTGTCACTTTTTCAGATCTGACCAATTGATTAAAGCACTCCTGTTTATGTTAAGCAAAATATGCCAGACTTAGACAGGGATCATATGTTTTCTCTCATATGTAGAAGCTAGAGAAGAAAAAGGAAAAGAAAGATGGGAGGAGATCTTAAGATAAAATAATTAGGCAAATACCTGGTCACCAGAATTCAGCATTTAAATGCTATTTTTTTTAAGGCTTACAGATCGAAGTAGTTTGCGCCCTGTGTTTGTTAAAGCAATTAAAAATCTGCCTCACTCCACCCTTATGTCCTTTTTTCCCCCTCATGAGGGCAGTATTATAAACCTAGTTCACACATAATCAACCTGAAATTTCTATTCACCTACTGTCATTTTGCAGTTCCAAGTGAGATCAGCAGCAATCAGGTTGTGGGGTGGAAATAGATTTCCTTCACGGGCAACCAGAATGTTCCTGAGTAGTTGTCTCAGAGAGGGGCCAGGCTGGAGCATTCATCATCCAAGCAGTGGGTCAGGCCTGGCAGCTGGTTCTTTACAAACGCTATCACTTATTTCCATGGTTCCCAGTGGTAGCGTCAATAAGATCTTGGGGAAGGATAACTGGGAATGGAATAAATGTTGCCACAGAAATAAATGCAAATGAAAACCTGCAGGATCACCTGCCCGGAAGCAGCGGGTGAAAGCAAAGATGGAAACTCAATGCTTTCAGTTAACAGACTTGCTGGTAACTGGAAGGCAATTCCATTGTTAGAAACTGCTTATTGTCACAGTTCTGATACAGTAATGACTTCTTTTATTTCCTCTGAAACTGGGTATGTGAGAGACCAAAAATACCCTTAGCATAAATCATGCCTTTCCAGCATTTGACAGCCACCGTCTCAAACTCAATTAGTCACTGGGCACAAGGAAAGCCGAGATCATCACAGATTCACACATGTTTAATAGATAAAGCATGACTGGGGAGAGATTTCCTCAGTTTAATCTCTGCAGTTCGGTGCTCATTAGTAGATCACATGGCTATTAAATAAATAGGGCAGTGGAAGTTTCTTTTGGGCAGGGTTAAGCAGATGTGCTTTGTTTTAAAAGGATTGAACAAATTTTATTCCAAAGAGATGTAAATAAAATCTGGGAGGCAGAGCAAATGAAAGAGGCATCAGAGGTTATAAAGAGTGTTTAGTCAGAAAATTTGCCTCACTGCTTGGACAAGGACCCATCCTATTGGGAAGCGTATCTCTGAACCTCAGAATTTGAGCATTAGAACAAAGCCAGACCACCTGGACACCAAAGGATGGACTCAGATGCTTCTGGGGAAAACGCTGGGCAAGAGGCAAGATAGAAACTAGACTGATACTAGAAAACTTGAATTTCTGGGATCATTCCTATGAATCCTGTTTAACAATTTTCTAGAAGTTATGTCTCCACTTCTTATATGTCTTCACTCTTGGAGTAATAATGATCATTTTACCATACTAAATGGGGTTTATTGGCGGTTTCCTAATGCTGTGCCCCTGATAGGTTTTAGGCTGGAGATGAATAAGCCTGAAGTATGCAAAGCAATTTTAGACAGTACTTTTCATTTTGTTAGTCAAACTCAACATGTTTAACTAAATTCTTTTGTCCTGAATTGCTTTGTATTTGGCATGCCTAGGTCAGCATGTACACGTGCTGGGCATCAAACCCAGAACTGCATATGTGCTGAGTATGTGCTCTACCACTGAGTTACAGCTGCAGCCCCAGAAATGTTTGTTTTTGTCGTTTGAAATCATGTACCCTGTTTTTAAACATAGTCAAGGGCAATGTTGTAGACAAAGGGGTGTCACTGGGGTTTTTGAAGTTGTTCTGAGGTGACCAAATGAGGTGGACAAGGGCAAGGATTACCTATTTTAATCTAGAAAAACTGACGTCCGAGGCATTAAAGTGTTAGTGCCAGATTCTAGATCTCCTAAATCTCAGGCCTGGCTCCCTGGAAGAGACACAAATATTGCCCAGTCAAGTTAGTGGGGAGTGGATTAGGTTTTGTGGGGAAAAGGCTAGGGCTGAGTTCTATCAGTGCCCATGATAGACCCAGGAACCTAAAGAACAAGTGGAAACAGAGTCTATCTAACATTTTGATGATGAAACAACATGTTTAAACCTTGTGTCTATCAGGGCTGAAGGCAGGGATTCAATACAGCATGTAGAACCAAGAATTTAGAGTTCAGGGATGATGGATTGAAGTGTGGCAAACTGGAAATGGAACCATCCTGCTCTGTCCATCCTGGCATGTGAATCATCTCTTTGTCCAGTGTATCCAGGCTGTGTACACAACTTGTGCCATTAGTCACCTAGGCACTGTCTTGATTATCAGGTCGGCTGTGGTGGCATTGTAGTGCTTGTGTTCCAGTGACTTTATTTTTCTTAATAATGTCCCCAAAGTATAGGAATAGTGATGCTGGCAATTTTATTACAGGGTATTGCCACCAATGTTCTACATCATTATTAGTTACTGTTAATCTCTTATTGCACCTAATTTACAAATTAAACTTTACCATAGGTATGAATGTATGGGAAAAAACAGTCTAGATAGTGTTCAGTCCTCTGCAGTTCAGGCATCCCCTTAAGGTCTTAGAATGTATCCTCCACAGATGGGGGGGGGCACTATAACTCCTTCCAGTTCTGCTTTTGATGGTAATAGATTCCATAACTTTATTACTATTGTGTAAAGGAAGGCTTTCCTTCTTTTGCACTAGAACTTGCAGCTCAGAAGGTAATGTGGACCTTGACAGATACACCCCGCCCATTTCAATGTTGTGGGGAGATGGAAGCCAAAGTCTAATGAGCCTTGAGGGGAAGCAGGAGAACCCCAGGATCTCTGAGAGTTCAACATAGCACTGAGTTTCTTTGGAAGACAGAATGATTAGCTCATCCCAGTTTTCCTGGTACTTTCCTGTTGCTAGCCCTGAAAGTCCCTTATTTGGGGAAGCCCCTCAATCCCAGGCAAACTGTCACCGTTGGTCACTCTTCAGGAAGACAAAGTTGATCCACCTATAATATGTTATTATATGATATATAATATATCTAGATTTTTTTCTCCTCTATTCTCCTATTTGGAAATTAGTCCTTGCCATGTGTTACTGATTAAATTCCTAAAAGACCAGCTTTGAAATTTCTGATTGAAGTTTGGTGATAGCATTCCTCAGGGGCCAAACACCTTCTTTTGAGCTGTAAGGATCTGCCTGGGCCACTGCAATAAGCCTGAGGCCTCTTTGTGGAACTGACAGGCCTATTTGATTCACCAATTAGTGTGGATAAATCTGAGAGATGAATATTTGCCTTTCTCTCTAGCTATAGCCCATGAGATGAGATATAATAACCTTTTCTTCTACAAAGTGGGAGTAATAATCACACCAACCCTGTAGGATTATTTGAATGATTAAATATGTTAATAAGAAAAGTACTTCCAACAGGGACTAGTACATGGCAAACAATAAATATTAGGAAGAGTAAAAACTTAAATAGTGCTATAGGAATACATGTTGATTGGATCGTCACTCATCCTAGTTTTCATCTTCTCTTGACAAAAACATTTTCAGGCTCTGGAGAAAACATATGATGGTAAAAATGAAAGTCATTCAAAATTAGTGAAGATTTTTCCTGGTTTCCTTGCCACTTAACTTAAACCTTTTAACTAAAATATGTACCCTAGTGTCCTTAGGAAGCCAATAACCTGTGTCAAAACCAGCAGAGCTTCAGACAGCTTTGTGTGGTGCCCGGTAGGGAGGTTTCCATCACTAGAGGGAGCTGAAGTAGAAAGTCACGGAAAACCTATGCACTGGTAAGATAGCTGGGAAACCCAATTAATTAAGTAATTAGAAATCTAGGAAACCATTTAACTGATTCACAGTTTGTTCAACCCATGGTTTTAGAGTATAATCCAAAAGTCACTGATGTTCCCTACCCTTCAGGATTCTAGCTGTGAGAAAGGAATTGTTGATTCATTCCCCTGACAGAGAGAAGGAAGCTTAAAAGAGTGGGTAGGGGCTGTGTTGGCCTCTGTCTTACCTGGAAAAGCCAGGTAGCCACACCCAGGAGTTTACAGAATCCAACATCAGTAGAGAAGGAAAGTCACCATAATAAACAGGGCTTGAGATAGATTTTAGAAACTGGGATATAAGGGTCATGGAACCCAACACATGATAAGAGGGGACCACGAAAGCAAGCCCTTCAGATTTGCAGTGGAAGGTATTGTTTGGACTAGGTGTTCCAAGTGTGTGTATTTACTTAGGGCATTGAAGGGCTGGGCTGGCAATATTTTGAGAACCAGGGATAAATCCCATACAGAAATAGTTCAGGGCAGGGCTTCCCTTCTAGTAGGGGAACAAGAATGCTTTGGGGTAAGGATTAAGGATGGTTCTTTCTTGCTCCAAGGGTATGGGGTAGTTTGTTCTGTCCCAGGAGGAGCTCTACATGTGCACTAAGAAGAGTAGACCCATCATGGATTATATATGGTAGGACTGTGTTCCCTACCTCTCTGTGAGGCTTGAAACAGAGGCTGGTTCTTCTTGATCTGAGATTGGTGGGACATGTGCTTACCTTCTTATTTTTCTTCTTATTTTTACTTATTAGGGCCTGTTTCCCAATGCTACAGTCTTGTTCCCTCTCATTTAGCAATTGGCTTCTTTGCTTGTCAATGTATAAGAATAAATCTTCCTATGGTATAGGTCATGCTCTACCCATCACGGTGAAAGCAGTCAGCAGAGAGGGAGAGGACAGAAGAAGTCATTGAGTTCTGTTTTTCCAAAGTACTTAAAAATGGGCAGCCAAATTTCATTGAATGTGAAGTATTTGGAAATAGTCTTTCTAAGGGGGAAAATGCTCTTGAATTCAAAGATTATTGAGGAAGATGATGCTCCTGGGAAGGAATTGTCAAAAATGAAACATTGAGACTATTTTTCTCATGTAGGCCAGATACTGTTCTTGGGACTATTTCCCAGAAAATGGTTTTGTAAGTGCTTTAAAAATAGCACTGTGACAGCATCATTTGGATCATCTATAATCTCAAAAGTTCATCAGTTGGAAGTGTAGCACTCAATTCTAACACACACGGTCTGACATGTATGTATAAAATCATTCTAATTATTTTATGATACCTTATATGTTGAACCTAATTGTTTAAGTTTTGGAAAAAAATGTAGAAGCATGCTTATTACAAAATTTATCTTATCTTTCTGTTTTTTTAAAAAAAATAAACAAATGTCACACATATTCTCAACTCTGTATTTTTCTGGCTAATTATTTTTTGGACTGTGAAATGAGTTTATAGGCAGAAAGCAATTGAAAGTTGTAACAGGGTGCCATCTACTGGGGAAATAGAGCAGTAAATTAAAAAATATGATGGGGGTCTCATTGCAAAGGAGGGGATGTTTAAAAAAAGAATGTGATGAATATGAAGTAAAAGAAAACATGAAAAGAGATGAAAAATTCACACTTTTTTTAGTACTGAAAAATTTTTATTTGAGCTATGAGATGCTTCTTTGATGTTTTATTTTTAACATCAGATCAGATGCCAGATAACAGGAGAAGCCCTCAGTCTATACTTAAAATCCTAAAACTTTCTAATGGCAAAGACCTTTGAGATCAACACTTTCATGTTACAGGTGAAAAATGGGGCTCAGAGAGGACGAGGGACTCATCCACGCTGTCCAGCGAGATCATCATGGACACTTTAGTTCCCTTACCACAAGATGGTCCTCACTTAGATCAAGTGGCTATTTGGCTAAACATGATTTAAGAGATGTGGAGAAGTTATCCAGGACCAACTTGACATCTCTCCTGCTGTCTAGACAGAAGGTTAGTATTGTCTTTAGCATTATGCCTTTGAGTGGAAATTGGTGCTTCTCTGTCTGTGCTATAAATTCCCTTAGATCTCTCATACAAACAAGGTTTTTCTGGGAGGCTGTTGGGACTCTCCTTGTTTACAAAGCAAATAAGCAGAATTTCTGCCTGTAGGTCTTATTGTAAGCAAAAGAGGGTGACGAGAAGGAGGGACCTTGTAAGAAGTGACCATGGTTTCATACAGAAACCTGATGAGGCATAGCCCCAGGGTTCCTAAATTTAGAGAAGAGCAGGCTGTCTTGTAGGGAAGATCATGCATGAGGAGAGGTTATTTGTTTAAATTTCATGTCATAAAGGGAAGGAAATAAGGGGCACAATTTTATACTCAGGCTGTCTGATCTGGAGCCTGAGAGCTGATCTGTTCAATTACTTAGCCACCAGACCTCCATAGGGAGGTCACATCTCCTGGAGCGTGTGCAGAACAGTTCAGCTTCTGAGAGGATTTGTCTTTGGTAATATGGACTACGGGGAGAGAGTGGAAATCCAGGGATAGGAATATGGGTTTCCCTTTTGCAGCTTCTTTTTCTTAAAAAAAAAAAAAAAAAAAAAAAGAACAGTAAAATAGATTCTGCAAGCAGCAAAAATAGCTTGATTAGGTACTGGATAAAATTCTAAAATAATATAGTAATCCTAAATCTATTTGTTTTTATAAATACCTGAAAAAGCAAGTGACCATCCAAAACCCCAGTGAGCATTGACAGCTGTGCTATGTAGATTAGCCTTTTTCCTTTCTGCTCCTGTGGGGGCTGTTGATAGCCAGGGGCAATCTCTTTTTGCTGCACCAGTTAGACAGACAGGTCCAGCCCTACCCTGGCTGGGTGGGGAAATCTGCCTGATTCTGGGGTTCAAAGCCCATTTGGCTCTCACAATAAACTACATTAGCCATGTTAAATCTTTTTTTTTTTTTAAGTAAACAACAAAAATGCACTTCTTATAGTTCTAGAGGTTAGGAAATCCAAGATCAAGGCACTGCAAACCTGGAGTGTGGTAAGAGCCACTTCCTAACAGACAATAATCTTCTAACTCTAGCCTTATACAGGAAGTTAGCCAAATAAACCTTTTTATCCTGAAGAAGGAGGAAGAGGAGGAGGAGGAGGAGGAGGAGACGACATTATTTTGTCTTTAATCTGAATTTATCACTTTGTTCAAAACTTGGATGGAGAGAAGGGAAATGATTTACCAGGTCCCTTAGAAAAACTCAACAATTTTAATTATGCACTCCTGGGTTTTTCATCCCCCTAACCCCCACAGAATCTGTTGCTTCTTCTAGAGCTATTAACTGTCTGTTTATTTGATTGCTAAATTCATCCCTGCATTCCTAGAGGCTGAAAGCTCCTCTCTATTAGACCATCACTTTGAGAGGCCTCTTGTACCTCCTCCCTCTCCCAGCCCTGACAATTCTCTTTCCTAGGTTCCCATTCTTTCTAGCTCTTCCCTGGGCCAGCAGTCCAGATGTCACCCAGAGTCTCTTTACTGCCATCCTGGGAATTTTGTTTGCATTTGTCTTATGTTGAATCCTGATTTCTTGACTTCCTCTTTCTTGGTCTATATTCTGCTCTCATACATAACTAATGATTTTGCTAAGTACATTATTCTGTGTTTGATAAAATTTACCTTAGAGTCATGAAGGAACTGACTGTCTTCCAGAATCTCAGTGTTAAGAAATTTCATAATGATGAACATTTTGTGGGACCCCTGGTAGGTCTTTTACATTTGCAAGCACATTCTTTAAGTTCTGGGATTTTTTTGGTATTATTTCTTTTATAATGTTCTTTCCTCCATGTTCTTGTTTTTTATCCCTACCTTCATGTCTCTTTTTTTCTTAGCATTTATTTATTCTCCATTTGTTTTATTGGTGTATTATAATTATACATAATGATGACATTTGTTGTTACATATTTGTACATGTGCACAACATAACATATAATTTGGCCAGTATCACTCTCCAGCACTTCCCTTTCCTTCCCCACCTCTACCTTTTGGTCCCTTTCCTCTGCTGATCTCTCTTTGATTTCCATAGGATCATCCTCCGCCTTCCCCCCCCAATCCCCTCACACTTTTCTTTTCCTTTTTCCTCTTTAGCTTCTGCATATGAGATAAAACATATGTCCTTTGACCTTCTGAATTTGATTTATTTTGCTTAAAAAATGCTCTCTAGTTCCATCCATTTTCCTGCAAATGACATAATTTCTTTATGGCTGAATAAAACTCCATTATGTATACGTAATTTTCTTTAACCATTCATCCGTTGATGGACATCTAAGCTGGATCCATAGTTTGGCTATTGTGAATTGTGCTGCTATAAACATGGATGTATCACTGTAACATGATGACTTCAATTCTTCAGGATGAATTTTGAGGAGTGGTATAGCTGGATCATATGGTGGCTCCATGCCTAGTCTTCAGAGGAACTCCATACTGATTTCCATAGTGGTTGAACTAATTTATAATGCCACCAACAGGGCAAAAGTGTTCCTTTTTCTTCACACTCTCTCCAGTATTTATTATTGTTTGTAGTCTTGATGACTGCCATTCTGACTGGTGTGAGATGAAATCTCAGTGTGGTTTGGGTTTGCATATCCCTAATTGCTAATGATGTTGAACGTTTTTTAATATATTTGTTGGCCATTTGCCGTTCTTCTTTTGAGAAGGGTTTGTTTAATTTGTTTGCCTGTTTATTAATTGGGTTATTTGTTCTTTTGGTGTAAAGTTTTTTGTGTTCTTTGTATGTTCTGTGATATGAATCCTCTGTCAGAAAAGTAGCTAACAAAGATTTTCTCCCATTGTGTAGGTTCTCTCTTCACACTTCTAACTGTTCCCTTCGCTGTGCAGAAAGAAGCTTTATAATTTGATGTCATCCCATTCATTAATTCATGGCATTATTCTTGGAACCTCTTGTATCCTGGTGTTTAAATACAGAATATTAAACACAGTCTGTATTTGATCATCTATCTAGCCTGATCACATGACTTTCTTGTGTTTTTAACTCTTTTATTGTTTTGTTTTACTTTCTGTGAGATTTCCTATACTTTGTCTTTCACTATATAGCATTTGACTCAATTACTCTGTTTTTAGTTGACCTTCCGTGTTTTGGGTCTCTAAGCCTAGAGTTAGACCCACAGCTTCTGCAGAAAGGAAACTACCCATCCCTGACTGAGTCAGTAGGATGTGAATGGGGTGTGTTGCTTAACTTTATGGATTTAGGAAGGGGATTTAAATCCTCCTTATGTAGATTTTTCAACCAACACTCCTATTTTCAACCTCATTCTACATTCCATTGTTTAGAAGTAATTTCTGAGTCTGTAGTGCAGATAGACCTCCATTTTGTCTTCCCAACAGGATTGGCCCTCAGCTTTCCCAGGTCAGTTAGGTAAGTGTGCCCGGCATCTGCTTTACAGCTTCCAAAACTGTGTTGACATCTCTCCTTTCCTGTGTCTCTTCTCTCATTTTATTTATCTGTGTGAGATTATGCCTATTTTTATTCTTTTATCACCAGTGTATTGAGATTTCAGGAGAGATTAGAGTGTTTAATATTCCATACTTGAAGAAAATGATCCCTTTTTCTCTGTCCCTCCCACTTCTATAATTTTAGTAAGAAATTTTTTATAGTTCAGAAATGATAAGGAGACAGAAACATTAATCACTCTGATTCAATCATTGCATATTGTATATATGTATCAAAATATCCCATTGTACCTGGTAAATATGTGCAATTTATGTGTTAATCAAAAAACTTTAAAAATGTTTACAAAGATGAAAGTATTAATTACCCTGTTTTGATCACTGTGCACTGTATAAATGTGTTGAATTATCACATGGAACCCTGTAGATTTATAATATTAAAAAATAAATATATAACTCACATATTATTTAATATACCCATTTACAGTGTACAATTTAATTATTTATAGTGTGTTCAGAGTTATGCAACCATCACCACAATCAATTTTTGAACATTTTTGTTAGCTAAAAGAGAAACTCATGCCCATTAACAATCACTGTTTTCTCCCAAATTCTTTAGTCTTGGGCAACGACCCACACACTTTCTGGCTCAGGATTTGCCTAATCTTGGTGTTTCCCATAAATGGAATAATATTATATGTGGTCCTTTATGATAGTTTCTTTCACTTGCCATGAAGTTTTTGAGGTTTATCCTTATAGTGTGTATCAGTATTTCATTTCTTTTTTTAATGAACAATATTCCATTATCTGGATGTATCATATTGTATTTATCCATTCATCCATTAGTATATATTTGGGTTTTTTCTACTTTTGGGTTATTATGAATAGTGTAGCTATAAACATTTGTGTATGTTTGTGTGTGGATTTATGCATTTATTTCTCATGACTGTCCACCTAGGACGGGAATTGCTGGATAACTCTGTATTTAACCACTTGGAGAACTACCGTACTGTTTTTCCAGGTAGCTGCACTATTCACTATTCCTACCAGCTGTGGATAAGAGTTGCAAATACTCCACATCTTCACTGACATTTGTTATTTGTCTTTTTGATCATGACCTTCCTACTGGATACAAAATAATGTCTCATTGTGGTTTTTATTTGCATTTTCCTGATAGATAATGATACTAAACATCTTTTCATATGCTATTTGGCCATTGGTATTTCTTCTTTGGAGATATATCTTTTCAAATTCTATTTAAATTGGGTTAGTTGTCTTTTTGTTAATGAGTTATAAGGTTTTTAAAAAATATTATGCATAATAGTCCTCTATCAGTTGTCTAGTTTATATTTCCCATAGTTTATATTCTGTGCATTGTTTTTTACTTTTTTTAAAAGTCCAGTCTTTTTTTAAAATTGTTTTTGCTGTAGATGAGCACAATATATTTTATTTATTTATTTATTTATTTATTTATTTATTTATTTATTTATTTAATGTGGTGCTGAGGGTTGAACCCAGTGCCTCATACATGCGAGGCAAGTGCTCTACTACTGAGCCACAACCCCAGCCCCATTTTTTTACTTTTTTGATGATATCTTTTACAACAAAAAGATGTCCATTTTATTTCAAATTTGGTTGCTTCTTCATTCTGTGTCATGGAATGAGTTGGAAAGTGTTCCTTCTTGTTCTTTGGAAGAGTATGTGATGGGCTGGTGTTAATTCTTTGAATGTTTTGTAGATACCAGTGAAGACATCTGGGTTTGGATGAGCTCTAAGTGAGCAGTCTTAAAATTACTAATTCTCTCTCTCTCTCTTATAAATCTATTCAGATTTTTTAAAATTTCTTTTTGAGTTGGTTTGCTCACCTTGCATCTTCCTAGTATTGTTTTTCATTTCACTTCCCTCTATCTTTGTGTTTGCTTTTTACTTCAACAGGAGTAGGAAAATCATAGCTCAGAGAAAGATGGTGATGTGTCTGGGTTTGGGCTGCTGTGCAGACTGTGTGAGGGCTGGTTTAGTTGACTGTGCCCCTGCTGTGAGTTGAAAAGTGCACAACCTGTACAGCTGAGCATGGTGGTCTTAAATAGAGGCAGGGTTAAGTAGAATAGCCACACTATCTGGGTTTGAATATTGCCCCTGGCATTTTCTAGAGGTGTGTCTTGGGGTAAGT